>PVIJ01008265.1:0-75655 GCA_004024925.1 Scalopus aquaticus
AGAAGATGTGGTACATATACACAATGGAATACTATTCAGCATGGAAAGAAGATAAACACATGCAATTTGCAGCGACATGGATGGAATTAGAGGGGATCATACTCAGTGAAATAAGCCAGAAAGAAAGAGAAAAATATCGAATGGTTTCACTTATAACAGGACTATAGGGAGGCCGGGTGGGAGAGAGACAATCAGTGGCGGGGGAGGGGGGGGAGGAAGGAGCCGAAGGGAGGGAAGGGAAAGGGCACAAAATGGAATAGAAAAGAACACAAGGGACCATGGAGATGGATCACGGGTGAACTGGTGGTGGGCTACCCAAGGGGAATGCAAAATGTAAAAGACATAAATAACAATAAAAATATATATTATAAAAAAAAATAAATAAATAAAAAGGTAAGTTTAAAGAAGGTCAAGTTACTAGAGATTCAATTATTTACCCAAGAAAACAGATGACTCACAACTCCAAAGCCCCTCTAAATAACAATACAGAGAATACTATTTAACTGTGTTTTCACATGCGCAAATCAGGTTCACGCTGATGTGGCACAGAGACTTCAGGGATGGTGACGCTGTGGATTGGCAGTGAGCACACAGTGGTAATTCTGTGGCCCCGGCACCCATGGCCTTCAAGTCCTTGATGAAAACATGAATTTACCTAAACTTCACAAAAGTTTCTAGTCCTAAATACGACGTCAATGTGAAATCACGAAGAACCCCCTGTCAAAATATCTGTTTGGGGATTTCACTGGAGATGACCAGAATACACTCATTGAATCTGGTTTCCAGTAGTGGTCTAGTCCTGAGGAAAAGCTCATTATAGAGTACTGCATTCCCGGTGAAGTATATTGTCAGCATGTGCAAAATGATCATAGAGGCGAAGGCAAGTGCTCCCCAGATGAAAAATCAGACTTACAACATGACCGACTCCAAATAATTGAGAAATAATCAAACCATATCAGATCTGAATCAATTTTTTAAGTATCAGTTTGTTTTGCAAATAAGAGATCATCTAGAACACTTAATTCAAGTTGAATTAAGATCAAATATCCATAATTTTACTTTTCTGTTTTTCATATTTTTAAAGCTTTCTTTTGAAAAGATACTACACAAACTATCTTCTGAAGGAAAGAAGACCCTTAAAACATTAGTTTGCTTGGTCAAGATGCTGAGTAGCAGCACATACTGAGGAGGCTAGATGTCCTAACAGGGTACTTCTTTCCTTTTCTTCTTTTAATTTATTTATTTATACATACAAGAGCTGAGGTGTAGGCCAGAGATGTGTAGGGGTGATGGTGAGAGGATTCATCAGAGACAGAGTGGGGAGCAGAAATACTGAAATACACTGCTGAAGGGAGCAGCAGGTGAGACAGGAGAGGTCTGCGCTGCTCCATGTGGGTCAGCTCCCTGGCCAAGGATCGAACTGGTTCTGTAGTGGCTGCCCATAGTTTCATAGTGCTCAGACTTAACCCCTTGCACCACCAGGGAGGCCCAACAGGGCACTTATTTCCAAGTCTTCTCACCAACCATAAACTTAAGTGATCATTCAGCTTCTGTGAGGTGCCATTCCTGACCTAAAGTGTCCAGTGCAAAGTACCTGTTATATCTTCCTTCATAATCATTCCCATTTACACACACACACAGTTTTTAATTATCTACATTAAAGAAGAGGAGTAACACAAAGTAATTATTTAAAACTGTGTATGAAGCAAATAAATTCGATTTTGGAAGGTATTTTTTTAGTAAAGGGAGGTGGTTACTGTATGACAGCAAAGTGACCTTTCTACTTAAGGTTTCTCTAGGATGATTGCAACATTTGCTTTCTGAGGCATGCATATATTCATTCTCACTCTACACACATCTGAAAGAAAATTCCCTCACAGGGAATGCACATGGGGAAACTAAATGCCAAATGAAGACCAGTTCTCTCAATTTCCAAAGACCAAGCTAATATGAACATCTTTAAAACTCTTCCCCCAACATAAACATCTTCACTGCTTTCAGACAAAAACCTAGAGTGCCAGTTCCATTGTGGAATGCCATTAAAACAGGTTGTCCTTATTAAAGACTCATTTGCCCTGAAACTCTAAGTTTACCTATGTGTGTTTTGTGTCTACAGCTGGATTAAATAATAAAAAGAACTAGGTTTCCTCAGCAAAAACAAAAAGAAAAAATATATGTATCTATATTATATAGATATATATATCATATATATTATATATATCATTATATATAGATATATCTATATCTCTATATTTATCTATATCTATATCTATATAGATACATATAGATATATAGAGATATAGATATATATATAGATATATAGATATATATCGATATATCTATATAGAGAGACATCAATTATATCTTTCATCAATGAGGGTCCTATTTACTAGAGTCTACACCACAGAATTGTTAAGGGTATCATCATTAGTCTTTAAGTACAGCAAGAGTCCTTCAACCAGCACCTGGACAGGATGTATAGATTTAATAAAGTCTCAATTATTATTAACAGGCTTTGTCAACAAAAGTCCTCCACTGGATCCACAACACTGGATCTTTCATGAAATACTTCAGCATGCATGGGATTAGTTCATCTGCTCGCCCTAATGGGGAAGGCAGTTTCTATATACCCACTACATGGATGAAGAATCTGAGGCTCAGAAAGTCACCTGATTCGACCAACATCATAAGACGGTAAATCTGAGCTACACAAAGTAATCTTTCAGCACTGAGTCCAAGTTCTTCTCTACAGTTCATACAACAGCACACTCAGAGCCTCATGACATGGCACTGGCCACAAATTTCAACATCACTCCAAAGGTGATGCACTGAGTATTTTCATTTACCATCTATAGTGAAGAAGCACTGTTCATTTAGCTGAACATAGAAGAGTAATTAGTGGCAGCACCATCAAGTCTTCTCTGTGGCTGGACCACAAAATAATCAAAGCTGTTGCTTCAGAATCTGTTTATTTAATGAATCACCACTTACCTTAGTTGTTTCAGCTTCTGCCTGGAGTCGTCTGGGAGTTCCTTTTTGGTCAAGCACCCTCTGGAAATGTTTGTTTTTAATGGACTGAGTTTCAACACCTTCACCTTCAATCTGCAGTTTAATACCTTCGGCATGGGGAGGGAGATCAATGCTCCGTGGATTCAAACCACAGTGGAGAGCTAGGGAAAAGAAGCAAATATAACTCAGAAAAGAAATGATATACAGAAGGTGCTCTGTGACATATTTAGACTGGCCAAAGGGGGCTGGGGGGGAAATAAGTAATCTTCAAGTTGAGAGATGGTGTCATATGGTGGAAAATACCTTGGTGGGGAGTTAGCCTGGGAAACCTTGAGCTCTGAAGTCAGAAAGACTTAAATGCAAATCTAGAAACCTTAAGTTCCAAGTTATATGACCTTGAGAAAGTTACTAATCCCCACACTCCAGATGAGAATACCAAATTAGGCAGTTCTGTTACAGCCTCCCCAACATGCAATTATTTCAATCTCTGCAGTTCAGCTTACATCTCTGCCTCCATACAGAAACATGCTCACTCCCTTCCCATTTTCAGTCTTTTCTATTCTTCAAGCATGCATTAAAGCTCACCCTCTTGCAATTATTCAATAAGTATTTATTGAGCAGGTACTATGTGCCATCCTGGGTTAGAACCTAGAGATATGATCCAGTATATAAAGGATGTTACCTTCAAAGACTTACAATTCGAAGAGGCAGACAAAAGAACTAGTGATTTGAAAAAAGTTATTATCGCTTCATGGAGGAGAAGGACAGTTAAGAGTGAAGAATTCAAGCGAGTTGAGCCTGTGCTTTCTGATTTTTCAGCTTTTACTCTGCTAATGGATACCCCCAACAGAAAAAGTATAAAGGCCACTTTCTAGAGTTATTTATTCATTCAACAAACACTTACAAAGCGCCTCCTATATATATAGCATTAGCGTAGAAACAGCAGGGATTACAGGGAAACCACACATTCCACCCAGATGACTCCATGAAGCACCAGGTGTGTGCACACACACACAGCCACCTATATTTTGAGGTGTCTGGCAGTAAATTATCTCATCTCCCTATGACCCAACCTTTCAGATTTAAACTCCTTATGCCCTCCCCCCTTTTATCTCAGAGAATAGAAGACCAGAACCTCAAATCCCCTCCCACCTCACTCAGAATCACTGATAATGTCCTTTTACGCAACATCAACGCTTTGCCGCTTTGTCAGCATTCTTCGTGTCAGCTGATTGCTGCAAATTCTTCCCTTTTCTCAGCAATCCATCCAGGTCAAGGTTTTCTCTCCTTAACCAGGCTTCTGCAAGAATATACTACACAGGAAGGGCAAGGGGCCGTTTCTCAGAAGTGAAGTAAGGTGTCCTCATCTCGCTCGCTCAAGGTGTGACCCATTCCCATGGCTTTTGAAACCATCAACATGCCAATGACATAAATTTTGACTCCAGCCTAGATCTCTAATGAGCTTTGGATATAATAAGCATCCCAATTTCAGTGTATCACAGATGCATCAAATTTATTATGTTCAAAACTGAACTTTGGATTTTGCAGCAAAAATATCCTTTTCCAATGACTGACAGGCACTGAAGAGGAAACCCTGACACCATTCACAAGTCGCCAACTCCATCTTCCACCAAATCTGGTACGTTCTATGCTCAAAATGCTGCTGCAACCTCATTCACATCACACCATCTCATTTTCTGCCGCCATCACGGGGCCCAGGCACTCATCTCCACCCACAACAGTTCTTCCTCACTTGGCCCTGAAAGCCCATTAAAACATGTCTACATGGATCACGAGATTCTTCCGCTGAAAGCGTTCTAGTGGCTTCATTTCACACTTAAGTTATTAAAAAATCCTTAACAATGCCTCTTTCCAACTTCATCTCTCACCAAATTATTCATTGTTTACCCCACTCTGACCACACACCTCCTTTCTCTTCCTCCAGTACACACGATTTCATACCTGATTTTTTTCCTTTGCCTGACACATTCTTCCTCAGGCTTCAAATAACTCCAATTATCCTCCAGGCTTTGGCTTAGGAAACACTTCTTCAGAAGTGTTCCCTTATCTCCTTTCCATTCCCATCCCTGCCCACATGCCATGTTAGCTCAACTCTTGAATGAATGATGCTAAAATGCTGGTTACACAAAGATCCATATGCATGTGACCTTTATACCATGTTCCAAGAACCAACCTATTTCATGATGCATAGTAGGCACTCAACATATATTAATTAATTCACTCCTCTTCCCTCAGGCTTTATGCTGGGTTTTAAATAATCTTCATGAGTAAATCTAACCATATTCATTTCACAGATAAAAGAAATCAGGCTGAAAGGGTTGTAGTCACAAAAGGTCATACAGGTGTCTGCTGAAGGTCAGAGAGGTCACTTATGATTTAAGATGCACAGGATCTCAAGCCTCAGATGAGCAAATCCAAACTGGATTGAATGAGGGAAATCGTTAACTTTTAGAACAGGAAGCCCCATAACACCAGAAGTTCATTGTTAACTGATTTCCCAGGTCCACTTGATCAAGGACCCTGGATTTTTTCCTTTCTCTATGCCACTATCCATAACATCATTTTTATCCTGAATGTGAGCCCCAATTGTAGTACCTAGAGCTACAAGCTGCTGGTTCTCGTAACAGAGAGAACTTTGATGATGAAACTTTTCTTTCTCTCAATCTTTCAATTTTTTGTCATTGACCCAAAGTAAACCACAGCCCCATTACTAAACTAAAACCCAGACAGTGGAGAGAAGATTCTCCTTAAACTCGTCAACCCGCAGTTACTAAGGTCAATTCCTCAAATCACACTGCTGTTACTCAACTAGGCAGGGACAGAGTAAATGCTGGAGAATTGAAGACAATGTCCAATTCAAGCAGTAGAAGAAAGAACAAAGCCTGAGTGAACATGAGGCTAACTACTGCTAACAGCAACCAACTTCACTATCTCCAAATAGCCTGTTTACAATGATCATTCAATTAAATATACTGGAAATTTGATTATTAAAACAAGGTGTGCTGGTATAAGGAGATGGGGGGGGATTGGCATAGTACAAACAGGTCATAGTACAAACATGGTATTTTTTTTAAGATTTATTTTTTTATGCATACAAGCCGGGGTACAGGCCAGAGGTGGGGGGGTGGTGAGAGGATTCACCAGAGACAGAGTGGGGAGCAGAACCGGCAGACTGACCGAAATACACTGCTGCGGGGAGCAGCAGGTGAGGCAGGAGAGGTCTGCAGCACCATGTGCAAAGCTCCCTGGCCAGTATCGAACTCATGCTGCGATGGCTCTCAAGAGCTTCACAGTGCTGCAACTTCATATGCTGCACCACCAGGGAGGCCCACAAGCATGTTAAAAGGAAATAAAAAAGTATACTTTGCCCATTCTCCCCAGCATGACCCTGGCAATCTCCTGCCCTGCAACTTACGGGCCAGGAGTACTGCACAACTGCTGGCAGCTTCCAGACCTGTATGTCCTCACTTAACACGCCCATAGGTTCTTAGAATCAGACTTTAATATAATGAAAACAGACCTCAAATAACACTGTCTCATACTTTCATTCAGTGTCTGCCCCGATGCTTTTCTTCCTCATCAACCTAATGAAACGATATAATTTAAGGACTTGCTATTCCTCCCACCAAGGCAGACTGCACACTTCACCTCTGTTGCATCCTAGAAAGATGTTCTCCTTCACTCCAATCCTACTTCCTTCATTGGGAGGCAAATTCCTGTTAAACCCCTGTGTTAGCTCAGCCCTCTCTTTCAGAAAGTCTCCTGGGAATGTGGCTACACAGGAACGCCTCGGCCATGCTTCCTCGTTGCACACAGTACCCGGTGCTCCATCTCCTCACTGTAGAGGTGCCCACCTAATGGGTGTGTCTGCTTCGCCCACCACCACTGAAAGATGCTGGAGGCTGCTGCGCCCCTTACTCGTCTCGGTTTGTGATCTCCACTCCCCAGCTCAGAACCAGCATTTAGCAAAGACGGCAGCTGCTGAATCAAGTGCCAAGCTCCTTCCTTATGCCATCAGGCCTTAAATCAGAAGGAAACTTCGCTCTGCTGGTAGCTACCTAGTATTCAAAATGCAAGATATCTATAAACATGAGGTGGAATACGGTTTTTTGACTTTCCACCCACGTAGCCGCCTTCTTCACACAAATATTTTAATCCTCCATAGCTGTTCCCTCTGCGCCTGCAAGCCCAGTAGTTGATTTAGGTTTTTGTGCTCGTGTTTTGTACTTGTGTTTATTTAAAACCGTTTCTGACAGGCTTTGCTTTGTTTTTCCTGAAATTTCTTTCATGTCTCTAATATTTATAAATCAAGCAACTTTCAAATGGCCTATTACAAGCTGTGACCTCCAATTCTTTGCTTATCATGTAAAAGGTGCCCCCGTTTGCTTTCTCTTTTCTGTCCTCATCACTACCCTTTCTTGTTTTCACTAAAGTTATTTACTCAATTTAATGGGCTCAGTGGCTCACAGGTCAGCTCTGAGATCCTCTTCATCTTTCCAGCCACCCCTGGGCCTTGTGGATTTCTGGTTATTGAGTTGACACTGCAGGCTGCCTGTGGTCTATAGCTGAGGCTGTCTCTGCCGCTTTCATGTTAAGTTGCCAATACTGAAGTTTTTCAAAATGAAGAGTTAAAAGCCAAGCAAATTTCATAAATACTGCTTTTAAAAATTTAATAGGAAAATTTTGCACTACAAATGCACACATTTTAGCATTGTTTTCAGATGCCATTTTGAAGGCACCATCATTTTTTTTCATTTGCAAAAATCCATTTCGACCATAATTGAAACCTCTGTGCCTTGTTAGGGGGGATATACAGTGGCGTAGCTATAGGGAAAATCTACATGATAACTGCTCAAAAAATTAAGCACAGCATTGCCATTTCATTCAGCAATTCAACCTAAGAATTGAAGGCAGGGACTTCAAGACAGAGATATCTGAACATCCACGTTCAGAACTATATTATTTATGATAACCAAAAGGTGGAAACAAACCAAATGTGCCATAATGGATGAATGAGGAAAACATGGTACCCATATATAAGGGAATATTTATTCCAGTCTTAAAAAGGAATGAAGTTCTGACACGAGATAACAGGGCTGAATCGTGGAAGCACTAGGCTGAGTAAAATAAGCCTACGTGAGTCCACTTCCTGAGGTACTAAGGCAAATCCATAGACAAGGTGGAGAACAGTGGTTACGTGGGGCTGGGGGAAGGGGCGTGGGGCTATTGCTTAACTCAGTTTCAACTGGGTGCACGAAGTAGGTCTGGAGATGGATATGGGCAATGGTGGTACAACAATGGGGATATGTTTAGTGCCACTGAGTAATAAGCTCAAAGAAGTGATACACTTTGTAAAAAATGCATATTTTACAATAAAATAACACTTAAATACAAACAAAATCCCACTCGCTCTCATTTCATCCCCCTACTTCTCCCAGTAAGTGGAAAGAGATGTTCCAAAGATATTTTCTTTATTCAAAGATTCAAATGCTTTTCAATAATTTCATTGTGATTTTCAACTATAATGTGTTTTAAAAAATAGATCATGACGGGTCTCCCTGGTGGTGCAGCGGTTGAGCGCTGCGCTGTGGAGCTGTCGGCAGCGGCGATGCAAATTCAACGCCTGGCTGGGGAGAATCCCACATGGTGCGGGAGACCTCTTCTGCCTCGCCCGCTGCTCCCCTCAGCAGTGTATTTCTGATCTGCCTGTTCTGCTCCCCACTCTGTCTCTGGTGAACCCTCTCGCAGCCCCACGCCTCTGGCCTGTAGCCCAGCTTGTATGTATAAATAAATAAATAAATAAATCTTAAAAAAAATAGATCATGATAGCAACAGTATCAGATGACTTTAGAAACTTCCTGGAAAGGGTATGTTCTCCAGAAAGGCCCCAGTCTGACCTACAGAAGAAGTACTTCAATTGCCGGAAATTGTCTGGGCCCTCTTGCACTTGACCCCAAAGACTGATGTGTCTTAGGTCCTGGTAACAGGCTATCTGGAAGTGCCAGGCCTCAAGACAAGGGACATGCTGGCATTACCACATTCATTTGCAAAAGCACGTAGGTCTTATTTGAAAAGAAGTCACTCGCTTCCCAGTTCTTTCAATTCTCACCCATACCTCCCTCTCCCTGAAGTAAAACAAGGTACAGAGCCTCGTTCAAGTTGAATGTTACTTTTTGCTGAGCTTTGCTGTGAACACAGATGTTGTGCAAACATCTCACAGCCTGTTAAGCTGCTGTGGCTCCCACACCAAGGGTGCCTCCCTAGCATCCAGGAGAAACTGCTTGCAGCAACTCAGATATTTTTTTCTTTACTTTGTCAGAATTGATCTTTTTAGATAATATGCTCTCCCTCCCTTATTTGCATGAATAACCCTTCAGGAAATACTAAGCACTCTTCTTTCCACTGTGAAGTTTTAACTGTTGTTATACCCATTATATCCTCCTAAGCAGTATTGGCAATTCATCTCTTTCTTATTAAATGACAAGTTTCTCTCTCGCTCTCTCACTCTCTCACACATACATACGCACACACACACACAAACACACAAGAGTGTGTGTGTGTGTGTGTGTGCGCGCGCAATGCAAATATTTATGACCATGTCTGCTTAGTCTTTGACTAGGTGTCCTTTGAAGCAAGTGATGAGTGTTTAAATTGTATTAACAGTGGTTTATAACATTATATAGGTTTTGGGTGTACAATATTATACTTCAACATCTGTATATACTACATTATGATCTCCGAAGGCAACTAACTACTTGTATTAAACTTTACAAACTTAGCACCTAGCCAGTGACTACCCTACAGCAAGTACTCAATCATTGTTCAAGGAGCGAACAGAGGGTAATGGAAAGTTCCTGATTCAATCCTATTTGCTGCCATTCCCTTCTCATGAGTAACTTTCATCTTTGTTTTTCAAAAGTGTAAACACAAGTTACTTCCAACCTAATTGTAACATTTGCCGAAAGCATGTTAAAATCATAGAGCTGTCCTGAAATTTGTGATTTACTTGGTTGTCTTCTGCAGAATAGAGGCTGTCTTATTCATCTGTATGCCCACAAAGACTAAATAATTGCACACACTTGGCACCTAATAAGTGTTGTTAAATGAATGAATAACCTTAGAGCAAATATACTCAAAGTGCCATTATCAGCTATTAGAATAGAGATGGATTGTTCACATTTCCTGAATATGGCTTACTTCTAGCTAGAGGTGTTCCTGGAGGACACTGTTCTTGTTTCACACTGCCCTCATGTATACTATACACATAGTAAACACTCTCCAAATATTGGTTTGATTAATGGTGGTGACTTAATCATTATGTTCTGGATTCAAATTCAGCAGAGTGTAAGCTCTGGAAGTAATCTGCACATTACACAGGCTTCTAACTTTTGTAGCACAGATATCTGGTCTTCTAAACACTCCATGCTCTCCTTCTGTGACCTTCTGCAAAACCATTACTCAATTTCCCAGCCTCTCTTGCTGCTATAAGTGGTTGTGCACAGATCCCTGCCTGAGGGACCTAAGCAGAAACTTAATGAGTAAAAGACAGTTCTGAAATAGACAAAAGAGAACAGATTTTGATATACCTTCTCCCTTTTCTCTTCTTGAATACAGGTGTGATGTCTAGAGCTGCTGTTTACATTTTGTGACCACAGAGTTGCAACCACAAGAGTCAATAAATCAACATCAATTTTCAGAATTGTCATTTAAGTTGTTAAATAGACCCAATGGAAGCCATGTGATTTTAGCAAACATGTTACAGACTTGAGAAGTGGCAATCCTAAGTGGAAAGGGAAAACTAAAGTAAAATTTTAAAAAAAATGTCAGAAGGAAGAACCAGGGTTTCAAATACATAAACAACCTTGGAAAGAACTGAGGAATGAGGTGAAAAGTAAAGATAAAAGCAAACCCCTGCACCTTGTAATATACTTTCCCATGGTGAGCTGAATGCAGACTTTGTCAGACCAAGCTAACAAAACAGAGGTGAATCTAAGTGTTTAGAAGTCTTTATATATTATAATCTGGTGTGTCAGGAATGGAGAAGGAGTGCAGAATTCACATATTGCAGAACATCTGGTCCTCTAGCATTGAGGAATAATGAATTAGAAGGAGGAATCAGATAGCAGGAGCGAAGACTTAGATCTAAGAAACTTGTTTAGGGAAAATGGCAATAAGGAGATAACGGCAAGGACTCTTTTACATTACACCCCATCCTGTCCCATTACAGCTGGGCTACTCCAGGAATAAGGTCTTTTCTTCTCTACATCTTAACTATTGCTTACTTGGTAAATTATGGGCTTCGGAGGTGAGTAAATCTGGCTTCACCACTGACTAGCTGTGTGGCCTTGGGAAAGTTACTTAGTTTTAGGTTAGAGTTGTCTTACCTACAAAACTGGAATAATAAACTAATTATTTCAGAGAAATAAGTGAAAATGTATTTTCAGTGCTTAAAGGGATTCAGGGTGCCAATGCCTGGCGCCTAGTAAATGCTCAGAAAATAACTACTGCTCCAAAAATAACTACAAAAGCTACTAATAGTGCCTTTGTTCTTATATCTCAATGATATTTTTTCAAGAGCAACTCCCTTGACCCTTGGTATACACATATGCATGCATGCACACACACATACACACACACACACACACACACGCACAGCCACACTGAACAAAAGAAAGAGGAAACTAGTCAGTGCACTTAGGGAGAGTAGGTGGGGACTAAAGGTCAGTAAAGGTCTGAGAGAAGCGAAAGCTTAAAATTCCCTTGAAAAGGCTATCCTAGCAATTAAGAAGATGATTTCAGAAGTATCTGTCAAATTGCAGAACTATGAAAAAGAGTTGACAGGTTCCACTTTGACTTGATGAGTGTGTTTCCCGTCCCCAAGGGGATGGAATGAGGTCTCATCACAGGAAATTCTGCTTGCTTGCTCTATTCGTAAAACTACTAGGCTAAAGGAACACCCAAGTTTAACTGGCTGTACCCCTTGCTTCACTTGATCACCACAATGGCGTATCTGATAGAGACAGTATGCTAAATATGTGTGTGTGTGTGTGTGTGTGTGTGTGTGTGTGTGACAATTCCTATCCAAAGAAGAGCTATAACAGAGGAAATGGACAGATCTGTGGTTTGAGGACCAGCAATTTTAACACAGTGGTGCTGTGAGAATAAAAAATAAATGTCAATGGAGTAACTGACAGGTATATAAAGACCCCCTTCCGAAATAGTTCTACATTTCTCAGATTTACTAAGAAAATTGGTAAGATATCATCTAAGTTGGCATGATAAGTTTCAGGTCAATACCCCAAAGCAACTTGGTTAATCATCTGAAGCCACACTGTCCAGTAGTGGACCAATAACCACCTGTGCTTATTTTAATTATAATTTATGATTATAACATATATAAACATATATTTTTAATATATTTAATATGATTTATATTAAATAGTTAATATGACTTATAGTAACTATATATTTAGTACGATTTATATTAAATACATGTTTAATATATTAAATATATATTTTATATATAAAGTATATATTGTATAATTATAATTTATAAATACAATCTGAAAGTAAGTTCCTCACTCACACTAGCCACATTTCAACTGCTCACTAGCCACAAATGACAGTCGTTACCATTGTGGACAGTGCAGATTGCTGAAAATGTTCACAGTAATAGTAAATTCGAAAACATGTCTTTCTTCCCAATGTTAAAATGTCACTTGAAAAAGAGCTACATATTTGATACCAGAAATTTTATTTTCTGCACTTGATTTTTGTGATCTAGCTATCTACATATTAAAGAAAAAGTTAAATGATTCCATAGTTAGGGATTCTATCTTACGTTTACCCTCAGAATGAACAGTTCTGTAGCCTCTGGCTTCCATATATTCCATACATTTTAGATATGCTTTTACAAAAGTCACCTTCTGTTTAGTTATTTTAGAAAACTGTCAGATCTTTGCATAATCTCTCCCCTCACCAGGTTGCTTCTGTGTCACAAATCACAGTAATTTTTTGTTATAAGCTTTTAGAGACCCAAGATTATCTCTGAGGGAGATGGAGATATATTGGGATTCTGGTATAAATCAACTCTTACAAAGCTCAGTCTACTGAAATAGTGGCTTCTACCTGTCTACCCAGAGAGGAGAGAAATAGGATGAAAATGGGCTTGGTCCTCAGTGATATGAAAGAAACAGGGAGCCTCTCAATTTTTACCTGACCAAATGATCTCAGCGTAAAGGCCTGCCTTTTATATCTCGATATTGTCTTCCCTGCATTTTTGAGTGTTAACTGCCTATGGTCTATGAAGTTAGAGAAGGAAATAGTACATGTGTATCGGCACACATGTGTTTCAATGTTGGAAAAGAAAAAAAAATTGTACAAACTTGCAGTGTCTCAGTGTGTCTATGAAAACTAATAATTTGAGTACTTCTATGCCGCTGACCTAAAATAACCAGACCAATAGTTATTTGTAGGTGATATGGGGGTAAGAGTGTGGGAGTAAAGAGCTGCAGAGAAAGTAATGATGAGAGGTCTTCCAAATGTAAGAGAATGATCATTTCCAAGCCACTGAAGATCAGGCAAGACTTCATAGTCACTTGGCAATTCAAAGAGGACTTTGAAGAAGAGGTTGGGTTTGCACCACAGATAAAGGAAGGTGTGTAAGCAGAAGGACCAATTAAAAGAAACAAAGAAGATGAACAAAACAAACAAAAAAGCCCTTAGATACAGAAAACAGACTGGTGGTTCTCAGAGGGGAAGGGGGTTGTGTGATGGGTGAAACAGGTAAAGGGGGTCAAGGGTACGGTGAGGAACAGAAACTGGAGTTTTGATGGTGATCGTGATGGAGCGTTTATAGATGTCAAATTTCAAGGCTATACTACCTAAAGCTTAGGTCAAAACCAATATTACCTCAATTAAAATCTACTTTTCAAAAAAGCTACAGATTAGGAAAAACGTTGAGCATGACAAGGGTGAACAAGTCATCTGGAACCTAACACATGAAAAATCATGGAGATGAGACAAGGATGATCCGGGTGAGTGCAATGAGCATGTAGGGTCTTAGCTATTGGAATAAGTCATCAATTTCTTTTTTCACTAAACAGTTCAGAAGTCAATAGATGATTTGAGCAGGGTTAGTCAATGCTGTGTTTAATAATATGGGTGAACTTGATGACACTATTCTTCTGTTTCTATGTGAGCATCCTTCAAGATGTAGTGTAAGTCTTATTGAAACCTGCTCTATTCCTACCACTTACCTCTATTTCTGAATCTGAAATTCCAAAGCTTTCATTTGTACTACCACCACAACAAAGTTAGGCATCTGATAAATCATGGGGTTGCTGTTAATTATCACATCATTACCTGTGTCCATTTAAATACTTAGCCCATAATTTGTAGGCTAAATAAAGACTGGTAGAGACCAACACACACCCACAGTCCTTGTGTTCCTCACATGAGTCTCACAGCTGAGCCCCAGTGGGCAAGCATCCTGTGGACATCTTAATCACACACATGCACAATGACTTAAAAGACAACTAAAGAAACAAAACCACAAGCAAGTGGCAGAGACAGTGTGATTGCATAATTGAGAAAGGATTTATATTCCAACTTAGCTTTTCAAATCAGACGATGCTTCTAAAATATTTTACCAGTTTCCTTATTGGTCTAGATCTTCTTGGCTGGTATACAAAAACAAAAACAATTCTAAAGAACACACTCTGGAAGATTAGCATTTCATTTCATGGCGGTGTAAATTATTTCTAAAGATGCTTCCAGTCAGTTCTCAAGATGACAGCCATTAAAACATAGTAAACACCAACTGTTAAGAGCTGAATCTCTCTTTAAGATTGCAAAGGATGAGAAGAAATCAAGTACATAAAGCTCAAATCAGAGAAGTTCTATCAATCCATCCATTTGCCTCCTTGGCTGCTGGTATCAAAAGACATGAGGGACATGGCACTACTCTAACTTAATGTTTCAAATTTGAAATGAATCCTTAAGCTTTTGCCTGTCTTTCCATTTTCAACCAGCCACTTGCTCCCTGAAACATGCTCAAGTCTTACCCTATGTAACAGTTTTCCCCTAACACTGATGCTCACCTCAACTACTCCCTTCTTTTCCCCTTCCCTACATAGTAAGACTGGTAAAACTGAATTAGGTTTATAGGCAGACCAATATGGCACACTGTAAGTACTTTAAAAGCGAGAAAAGATCAAATTACTACTCGGTAACTTAAGTATTCACTCCCTTCCCCTGGAGGAGAATAGTGTTCCTACACAATGACACTGGTGTTGATCATGTGAGTTTACTTGGTCAATGCACTGAGTGGATGAGAAAAGCATCAGAATTAAGCATTTATATAATTTGGTTTGGCCTTTCATGTACTTGAGATAACAAGAAAAAGAGCATGTCCAAGGGGCTTCACTCCTTCAACCTGGACCCCAGGATGAGACACAAAGAATGAATAGAACCCAACTTAAGTTCTGGAACCTACACAGCCTCTCCTGGTAGAGAGTTAGAGATGGTGACATGAGCCTGCCAACCACAGTTGGATTATGCTCTTTATCTTAAGGCCAGTGGGAGACATTTAGGACACAGCATCTGGGGGGAGTCTGCTCCAATCCAGATTGGTGGCACATTTCTAGATTCTTCAGAGACCCAGTATACTACCTGAGAAGCATGTATTACAATACAATCATTGTTCATGATTTGCTCTACCACCAAGGTGGATGCCCCTGCCACACGGTTACTGTAATTTGGGCTAAAGATAAAAGTAATGACAACATTAGTAAGAATTTAGAGGTGATGTTTGCAGTGATGGATCTTACCCCTTTGAACACATGACCAAGACAATTCAACAGGCAGGGTGAGGGGAAAAATCCAAAGCTAGGGAAGCCACAATAGCCAGGCCTATCTCAGAGCAGACCTGAGTTCTTGCTCTGCAGGCAGCAGAACCGAGTCTGGGAAGCAGCTGGTATGAGAGGAGGTGGCTCTGCCAGCTGATACTAAAATAACCCAAAGTAGCAGGCATTTCACCAGGCATAAAACCTCAGCCCCCATGTGCAGGACTGAGTCTTGTTTTTCAAGCCCCCATGTTACTCTATCATCTCCTCAGTGAAGACATCCTGACTACATAACTTTAGCAGCTTCCCAGGCAAATAAGACCCCATTATTTTAACTATATGACACTCGGTACTCTGATATTGAAGGGTGATAGTGAATGGAGTGAGAAGACCTTGCCGGTGTCATTCATTTTTATAGCCAGGGCCTGGCACAGAGGCAGCACTCAGCAAATAACTGCTGAATGAATGAACAGGAATGGGATGCCACTCTCCTTTTATATGCCCCTTCCTTACCTAGCTTTGTGGTATTTGTCTTCCTTTGCAAGACTGCTTCAGATGTTTGTTTAACAGGGATCTTGGACATCCTATAAATGTATGCAAGTTTCAATGTGTATGTGTCTGCTTTTTGATAGGTAAAGGAACCCTGAGCTCTCATCAGAGAATAAAAGGTTCTAGATCTATTTAGACTAAGATTTTTATGTTGAAATCTTCATGCCAAAGTAACTATATTTGAAGATGGGGTCTTTGAAGCAGTACTTAGATGAAATGGGTCCATAAGAAGGACCCTAATCCAACATAACCAGTGGTCCACATAAGAATAGACAGCAGGGATGTGTACATATGTAGAAAAAGCCATTCACACGTCAAGGAAAAAGGTCTGCAGAGAAACCAAACTTGCTAAGATCTTGATTTGGGGCTTCTAGCCTCCAGAAATTGGAGAAAATAAATATCTGCTGTTTAAGTGACCCAGTCTGTGGTATTCGATTGTGGTACTGCAAAAAACTAACATTTATTTTAGTACTCAGCTCTATTCCCCGCATATCTCACCTAATTCATTTATTTTCATTCCTCCCAACAATCCTGCTGGGTGAACAGCATTGTTCCTTTTACTTAAATGAGGAAATTGAAGCCTAGGGATTATTTACCCAAGGTCACTGTACCAGTAAATGACATCAGGACCTAGACCTAGTCAATAGCTCATTTTGGCTGCATATTAGGATCATTGGGAGAACTTGTAAAACATGCATACCTGGCCAATCAGGAGAGATCCCAAGTTAATTGATCCTCAGAGTCCAGGCCGCAGGAGATTATTCTAATAACCAGCAGGAATTAAGAACTAAGGTGACCAGGGTCCCCCCAGGGCCTCCCCGTCAGCCAACAGCACCTGCTGCTGTGGGTGGCCAAGGTTCGTGTGCTCAGTGGATCTGGATTGTTTTGTCCATGTCCGCCTCCATACATGCTGCTTCTGCAATAGCCCCCTCCCCAGCCCTTACAGTGCATAGGTGGGATCTAACTCCTAATCCAGGGCTTCAGCATGTCAGCCTCAGCCAATGAGCATAGTGCATTATCCCCATCACGTGGCCTTTGCAGCCAATCAGAATTCTGCAATTGTGTGCAACTTACTGAAGGACTTGTTCTCTTTCTTGCCTGAAGGACCCAAGGGAAGAGCTATTATAAGTAGTCTTGACCAATCAAGATGAAAATCTCCATACGAATAAAACCAAGGGAGCAGAAGAGGGGCCAATAGGGTTTAGGTGACACAACTAGAAACCTGGATCCAGCCTTTCCCAAGGCTGCACTGACACCCAGGCTTCTCAGCTAAGCCAACGTATAGCCCCTTTGTACTCAAGCCCGTTAAATCGACTGGTTTTTCTGAGACTTGCAATTCACATAGTATGTGTCATGTCAAACACACACCTTCTCTCTTATGACTGGAAGGGTCTGCAAATGAGAATACACACACACACACACACACACACACACACACACACACACACACACACACACAGAGTTTCCGTAGCCCATACAGTTGGTCAGATGTCCCCACTTTGCAATTTAGTAAAACAGGAGCCATAAACAGTATATAAACTACTGAGCATAACTATGTTCCAATAAATGATTTATCAACATAGGTGGTTGTCAATCCATGATCAAGACTAAGATAGACTAAACCTGGCAGTTGTCTAGTGGTGATGCAGGAGGGAAATGAAGAGTCAAGGTAACTGCTAGGTTTTTGGCTCTTTATATTCTTAGCATTTGGTCCCAGAATCATATATTCATTGAGTCAGCGGAGGATAGAAACTCATTTATATAGTCCAGCTGCCTAGTAATACTGGCTATGATATTAGAACATGTCCCTCTGGTGGTGACCAGGTAGTGCAGGCAGGAGCAGAGTAAACTCTGGTTTCAGGAGCGCCTCTACCACAACATGCTGCGCTATAATCATTTCTTTCATGTCTGTATATAAGAAGATTTCTGTCTCTGACTTGAGACCACCTTGTTACATCAAATAATAATTATTGCATATTTAATAAATATTACTAGACATCTTTAGTATGTCTTGGGACCAGTGGGAAACTGTCTCCCATCTCAGGAACTTTGCCATCTTATCTTGTTATACACATTTCCCCCGAGCCATTTAGGTGCTTCTGATTTTTTTTTTTTAACATCTGATCTTTTTTTAAAAAGATTTATTTTTTATTTATACATACAAGCTGGGGTACAGGCCAGAGGCATGGGGCGGCGAGAGGGCTCACCAGAGACAGAGTGGGGAGCAGAACAGGCAGATCAGAAATACACTGCTGAGGGGAGCAGCGGGCGAGGCAGGAGAGGTCTGTCGTGCCATGTGGGATTCTCCCCGGCCGGGCGTCGAACTCGCATTGCTGCTGCCGATGGCTCCATAGCGCAGCGCTTAACCGGGGAGGCCCAACATCTAATATTTTTAAGTGGTTATGAAACATACATCATACTTCTTTGCTCTACGGATTATTCACTTTCTAATCTGAACAATGTTTTATGTTAAAAACATAGAGAGAATTTATTCAAACCAAGAACTAAAGCACTGCTTATTCAGCCTCATGACAAGAAAAGTAAATCACAGACATGCATTATCAGAACACAACCAGTCAACTCCAACCGAAAGCCAAAAATTCCTACTCAAAGACAAGCAAAATGCCTTATGACTACTATGCAAAACCAACAATCACACAAAAAGACTAGAAGAAAATATGCCAAATACTAACAGTGCTTGCCTTTTGAAAGTGGATCCACTGATAATTTTTTTCTTTCTATTTTACAAAGGATATATATAACAAGTAAATAAGTAAAATTGTCTTAAAAGGCAGAAGAGGGCCTCCCTGGTGGCCTAGGGGTTAAGTCTCAGTACTATTACCAAAGCCTGAATTAAATCCCTGGCCAGGGAGCTGACCCACATGGCACAGCAGACCTCTCCTGTCTCACCCACTGCTCTCCCCAGTAGTGTATTTCAGAAAATCCACCAGTTATGTTCCCCACTGTGTTTCTGGTGAATCCTCTCACCCCCCACACCTCTGGCCTATAGTCTAGTTCTACACAAAAACAAAGACAAACATTAAAATTTCAAAAACAAAAGAAAATGTTATGATGCTTTTTTAAAATTCCTAAATATCTAATAGTATCTTTCGCTAGGATATTAATAGAACATATTAAACTATGTACAAAATTTTTAAAACTCTCAGGTTTATATAAAAAAAAAAACAACCCTATGCTTTCAGTTCTGAAGCTGATATAGTTTTTTAACTGGAAAAAATATCTTTTCTCTTCATGCCTAATAAGTGAAGATTTTATTTAATATTTCCAGACACATGCTCTCCTCACAATTCTATTTTCTTGTACAATTCCCTTTGTATCTCCTCTCCTGACAAACTTGACATGGTTAGCTAAAAGAGTATTGTAAGTTTTTTCTGGAAAATTATCTTTAAGCATGGTGGTCATCTTGGATTCTGGTGAGAATTCTTAGTGCTGTGCTCTTGCTCTCTTCTTGCTTCTTTCAGGGAATTTTGACCTTACTATGCCCTCCCTATGAATAGGACACCAGGTCAAAATGGAGGACAAAGACCACACTACAGAGCACTGGTTATGCCAGTAGTGGATTCCCCTGGTTTGACAATTGATTCTTCCTGAAAGGTTGGCTCAACATTATAAGCTCTCCCCACCACTCTCCCTCTAATGAAGGACTGAGAGGTAGACACAGAAAAAAATGGAGAAAAAGCCAGTTGGGAGGGAAGGAGGCAGCAGTGGGTGGCCCTTGGGGACTTCTATCCATTCTAAGTTTAAAAAGACCAGTCAGCAGAAAGATGCAGATGGCAATGTATCTGGGAAAGTCAGCAAAATGTAGGTTTAAATCCAGATCCCAAGTGCTGCAATCTGAACGCAAAAGTAGATGCAAGCTCCTAAGAGAACCAGTTCTGTACACTGTCAGCACTTTCCACTGCCCTTTCCAGGCCAATTTATGACCGGTGCCATGTCAAAAATAACTATTGGTAGGAATATAAGGAAATACACTCTTGTCCTAAGATGTTCCAGAAACAGGAAACCTTTTGAGGCTGAATTTTGGTTTGCATGACTGTCTTTCATAAATCTCAGTATACACCTAGATACTATATACTATAGCCCTACTGAAGAGCTGGAAACTTGGCGGGGGGGGGACTTCTACATCCCATTTTATATGTTCAGAAAGCCTAATGTGCTGAATATGAATTCATTCAACAATTATTTTGTGAGCACAGACAAGTCACCAAGTATTCTTCTAGGTGCTCTAGTACATCTGTTAAATAAAAAATAAAAACAAACAAGACTATAACTGTGGGGGAGGTAATTTCTGATTAAAAGAATTATGTTCAGAAATGAGAATTCCTAGAAAAATCTACAGTTTGAATTCTAACTTTCTTGAAATAATATAATAAAACACACCCAAGCATTGATCCTCATCTAGAAATTAATGAGTGGATAAGAAAAGAAACTTTGGAATCAGATGTTAGAGTTTGAATATTGGGTCTTCTGAGTAATTATCCAGTCTGAGGGAAAAAAAAGACCTAAACATTGACATAAGACTGTCTTCCTGGTCCCTAAGGCATCTAACTAGTGCATCTTATAATAAAATTATGATTGACAGGTCAAATTCATATTTGAGGAGTTTTCATACTGGCTTAAGCAAATCACTCCAATATAAGCAAAGAACTTAAAAATCTACAGATATTTGAAAAAAATTCCTAACACGAAAGGGGACCAGAATGAACAACAAAAAAGTAATTAAATATGAAGAGCAAAATGAGAAATAAAAATGTTATCATTAATATCCTCAACCATCCATATACAAAGACATTATATCCAAAAAACAAGTTAGGCTGCTATAAAAATTTCAGAAAACAAAATTATTGAAAAATTGAAAATGGTAGTAGAAATCACAAGTGCTACAAAAGCTTGAAAGATAAAATTAATGTACTATAAAACAGAATGAAAAGAACAAATGAAAAATAGGAGATTACAAAAATAAGAACTAGTGAAGGAAATTTATTACCTCAAAAATAGCAGCTAGAGAAATATAAAACAAATTGGATAAAAGGAAATCAAATAAATAATTCAAAGAAATTCCCGGAAATTAATAACATGAGTTTCTATTTTGAAAAAATCCACACAATACAATATATAAAAACAGACTCACAACAAAGCATATTCTCATGTAATTTCTAAACACTAGGAGATAGATTAAGCAATTTTAAGAAAAAATATATTTTATACAAATGATCAGTAATCAGAATGACTTCTGTCTACTCAAAAACAACACTGGAAACCAGAAGATTCTTAAAGGTTCCAAAATTCTGAGGGAACATGATTACCAACTTTAAAATATTGAATCATGTTCTCAACTAAATACAAAAGGCAGAATGCATATTTTACTAGATGTGGAGCTTCTCAAAAGCGTGCTTGCCATGGACCTTTTCTCAGAAGAGACCTGGCCTGGAGGATGTGACATGTCAAACCAAGCAGGAGGACACAGGAACCAGGAAGAGGGAAACTAACCCTGAGTCACCCAGAAAGGCATCTCAAGTACAAACGTGAGAGAAAATCCAAACAGCTCTGAATCAAGTCTAGAGTCCAATTCAGAAACCAGTTGATTTCTTTGGGGAAACTGTTTCCAATGAGAAGAATACCTAGTGTATGTGAATGTACTGGGAGGAGATTTAACAGACTTTTAGTTTGAATTCATGGTAAGTTTCTAAGATGTGAAGTAAACATCACAGAATATTTTTAAACAATGTCTTAAAGATGACAATGAGTTTGCAGCGCTGTTTACAATAGCCAAGCTATGGAAATGAACTAAGTGCCCTAATGAACTAAGAGGGATGAATTAAAACAATATACACAGTATGGGAGTATAGGGGTGTGTGTGTGTGTGTGTGTGTGTGTGTGTGTGTGTACACAAATGTACAAATATATATATGGTATATATATAAATGTACAAATATATATATATGGTATATATACCCATATCCATATATATATATACACACACACATATATACACATATATACACACACACTCACACACACACACACAATGAAGTAACACTTATGTATAAAAAAGATGAACTCTTGTCATTTTGATCAACACGGATGGAACCAGAGGGCATTATGCCAAATGGAATCTTAGAAGGAGAAATACCAGATGGTGTCATTTACATATGGCATATACAGAAACAAAAGGAAGGGTCAACCAAACCAAACCAATAATTAACCCTAAAAATCTGACTATGGAATCGAGGTCCCCAGAGGAGGTGGGGAGAAAGCAGTGGGAAGGGGCACAGTGAACTATGGGAGCCTTGGTGGCCGGTATGGAGTGAGGACACGCATCTGAGGAGATATGATACTTTGCCCCAGAGTGACATAGTGTTGTAAACTAATATAATCTAAATTAAAAAAAAAATGTTTAGGGGCCTCCCTGGTGGCGCAGCGGTTGAGGCTGCACTGTGGAGGCTGCACTGTGGCAGCGCACGATGAGAGTTCGACACCCGGCCGGGGAGAATCCCACATGGTGCGGCAGACCTCTCCTGCCTCGCCCGCTGCTCCCCTCAGCTGTGTGTTTCTGATCTGCCTGTTCTGCTCCCCACTCTGTCTCTGGTGAACCCTCTCGCTGCCCCACGCCTCTGGCCTGTACCCCAGTTTGTATGTATAAATAAATCAATCTTAAAAAAAAATGTTTAGGATAGACATAGCAAAAAACATAATAAAAAAGATTATAATGACCAATTTTTAAACTCCGCCTACATATAACTTGAAAAAAAGTAAAATCTGGATGCTAAGTTTACAAAGTACTTATACTCGCTGGTATAAAGTACTCAATACATTTAGTCACTATTATAATGATTATTTCAATTCTAACAAGTGTACAAAGATTTCACTCTCAACTTCTTTTACCCCATAGTCCCAAACCCACTACTGATCAAAAACCTGTTTCTTTATATGTAAAATGGTAGTAAGTATAGTTGCAGGTACTAGAGAGAATGTCTACAAGTTACAACCCTTGGTATAAAAAACAATAAATGGTAAGAATATTTACCTGTTTCTACTTGTGTGTGAAACATATGATATTTTATCCCCTGACAAATGAAATCCTAATTGGGAAACTTGACACTCAGCTGCAGTATTTCTGAATGTTTGAAAATTTTTAAACACTAAGAATAAAAGTGGCTGAACAGCCTCCACAGTGTGACAAGAAAAAGAAAAGATCCATGAATTATTAGGGAATAACTAGACAGATCAGGAGACCAAAATTACAGAAGAAAAACTAGAAAGCCTTATTAAAAGTATTAAAAGCTAGAATAAAAAACATCATGGCAATAGTGCAATAAAAGCAGTTCATGGGAATAATCAATAAACTGTAATAAAGTTTGATGTGTATAACTTAAGACGTGTTACATAGCTTGAGTTCTACAGTTAACTTGCCTCTACCCTCACCGTGCACAGAAATGATGTGTTTTCCTATATGATTCTGATTGTGAGACCATCAACAAGTTAGAGGGGTAGGACTGACAGAATGGGGTGATACTTCTGACACTGAGAGGTATTTGTTGCTATCTTGAGTTCCATCTTTGCCTACCTTGAATGCTGCAGGCAAGGAGAATCTGATGGCTCGTGTGTTTACACACACTTAAAAAAAATAAATTGTATCAAGATTTTATCAACAACTAAACAATCATTAAGATTTGCTAGAAGGGGCCTCCCTGGTGGCCCAACGGGTTAAGCTCAACACTGTGGAGCTGTCAGCAGCTGCGGCGCAGAGTTCGAAGGGAGATTCCCACATGGCACAGCAGACCTCTCCTGCCTCATCCACTGCTCCCCTCAGCAGTATATTTCCTGTTCCGCTCCCCACTCTGTCTCTGGTGAACCCTCTCACCGCTCCATACCTCTGGCCTGCACCCGAGCTTGTGTGCATAAATAAAAAAATCTTTAAAAAAGAAAAAAAAAAGATTTGCTAGAAGGACTTATATACTCTGGGTGCAGCAAGTTACATACATAAAGTCCAGAAGGAAATGCTAACTTCCCCTGGGTGATGTACTGGGTGAATCGGGGTGACCGACTTGTTTAGTGGCAAAAGAGTGGGCACTGGCATCATCTGAACTTGGGCTTGAATCCTTACTCCATCATTTACCAGTGGATGACCTTGGGGAAATTATTTCATCTCTGGACTGTAATTTTCTCTCATGTAGAAAAGGGAGTTACTATTAATAACCATCCTACAGGATTATGGTAAACAGATATGGTATCCAAGATAAAAACCAATATGGCTTGGACCTCAACTCATGGACAGTCATTGGCTATGAATAACCAGTAAAGCTCTACCAGGGTAAATGGCCAAGAAGCAACCTTAGCTGGTAAAATCATTGCATACAGGTACTATGCTACTAACAAATGCTATATATTATGTTTAGTTTCTTATTTGTGCTCTTATGATTTTTTTCTTATGTTGAATATGAAGGATTTTCATACCCAGAAAATTGTTTTTAAGTATTACCTTAGTGTCACTGTTTAAAGAGATCATGATGGAGAATCAAAAAAATACTGGAAGAGAAAAAAAAAGCAAATCTAATGTCTCATTACTTGAGTCAGGGGTTAAGTACCTCTTGAGAACTACAAGACCTCAGACCTTACCCTCACTGCCTTCATCCATAATTTAAGAAAAAAATCTTGATCCCTTTTAGAACATTCCATTTGCAAACCCCTTCAAAGTCGGCCCTGTGCCATCTCTTCCAACCATAGCGGCAATGCTAGGAGCCAGAATAAAGAGACTTGAGATACCAAGTTCTAAAGTCAAGCCCAGCCACTAATGAGTTATGTGACCTTGGGCAAGGAGCCTTCTCATCCTTATATATGAAATGGGAACAACAGCACCTGTTCCAGCTGCCAACGATCAGCCATGGCTCAGATGAGAAACTATTTTAGAAAGCAGAGTGCTGTGTACAATCAGGGGACAAAACTTCAGTGATGATGGCCTTGGGGTGAGGCTGCCAAAGCCACCAGCTATTGAGTTACAATTAAGACCCCCAGGCAGGCAAAGCAGGTCAGGGGGAGGCAGGAGTTTCCTGGGGTTGTATAGCGGCACATTGGCAAGCAATGACTGAGCATCAGTCAGAGAAATTCATTCTCCCTTAACATTTAGGGCCAGGAACAATGAACCACCTCAGAACTCAGGAAACCTAAATCTCAAGGCGTTAAGTCAGAAGGGGTGAAGAGATGGAAGGAAATGGAAACTGTGCTGTTATCTTGGCAAAATTATGAAGTTGGCTGAGTTTATTTTCAGTACCCTTTTCACCTCTGCTTTCTGAAATTACCCCTAGTTGTTTTCTGAAACCCCAAACCCAAGCTGTATATCAGAGTGACCTTGTGGTACCTGCTGGCTGACTGTGTATCCAACCCAGGCCACAGAGGTGAGCACACACCAAGAGCTCATCTCCCCAAAACCACTCATGCTCTGAAAAGTACACTCCCCCCACTCCATCCCGCCAACATTTCAACATGAGAAGTCCTCCCAATCCACCCCTGTCCTAACAGGAGTTATTACAAAATAAACTCATTCACAAGAAATTGCCAACGATCATCCTTTAATGGTCTCACATTTATTTTTTTTAAATATATTTTTATTGTTATTTATGTCTTTTACATTTTGTATGCCTCTTGGATAACCCACCACCAATTCACCCGTGATCCATCTCCGTGGTCCCTTGTGTTCTTTTCTATTCTATTTTGTACTCTTATCCCCCCCTCCCCCCTCAGATCCACATTTAAAGAAAATTCTGAAGCTGATGTCAGTGTTCCCCTGAACGTCCTAGCTGGGAAATTGGATGGGTATCTTTTGTTTTTATTTAATTCTAGCTCTACCACTTACTAGCTGAGTGACCACCGGCAAATTACTTCACCTCTTTATGCCTCTTTTGTTATTTGTAAGTAGGGATGATAATGGTAGCTACCTCCTAGGGTCATGTGAAGGTTAATGAGTTAGCATATGATGGGCAGTTCAAACGATCTCTATCACATAGGACAGGTATAATAATGTCTTTATTTTACTGTTCTATCACTCTGCATCTACCCTAGCTACTGCCTACTCCTTTCAGAAAGAAGAGTGCCTTCTACAAAAGAGAATACAGCTAAATTCCTGATGGCTTTACTTTCACAGTTCTATCCTTTCTACTTTCAAAATTTCCTTCCCCACTGGGTCAAGTGACCCACATAGCCTACAAACACTCCAAATATTTCCTAGCTTAAAAAATAAAACAAACAAGTTCCCTTGAACTTGTTTCCCATCTAGCTAAGGCTCTTTGTCCAACTTCCTCCAACTTCTCATGACACGTCCAGCTCCTTTTTCCTTGATCTCTCATCTTATTTCTGCCTTTCTTTTATCTCCTTCTTTCTGCTTCTATACCTTTGCACCCAAAATGTATAGCTTTCTTATCACCATTTAATCCTTGATCTATTATGGTAGGATTTTCCCTCCTATTTTTTTTTAAAGATTAATTTTTTATTTATACATACAAGCTGGGGTACAGGCCAGAGAATTGGGGTGGCGAGAGGGTTCACCAGAGTGGGGAGCAGAACAGGCAGATCAGAAATACACTGCTGAGGGGAGCAGCGGGCGAGGCAGGAGAGGTCTGCCGTGCCATGTGGGATTCTCCCCGGCCGGGCGTAGAACTCGTGTCGCCACTGCCGACAACTCCACAGCGCAGCGCTTAACCGCTGCGCCACCAGGGAGGCCCTTCCCTCCCATTTCATCAGAATAACTGACTACTGGCCCAAACCATGGGGACTTCAGCACACGCAGTGCTAGCTGCCTCTGGGCGTCAGCCACGCTCACACTCATTCGGAAACGGTTCCCCTTCTGCTGCAGCCGGTCTCTTCAGCTTGTCCCTGACACACTGCACTCCGGGTCGCCATGTTCTTCTCACACTGGAGGCCTCCCTCTCTTGACCACCTGTGTTCTTTTGCCTCAGATGTGTACACCTAAGTGAAAGCTACAAAGTGCGAACATGTGGGAAAAGGGCCTTCAAGTTGTGAAGAACGGCCCAAAAAAAAAAAAAAAAAGGCAACAAGAAGGTACAACATAAGCTCACAGGACCGTCCCCTAGATATCAGGGAAGGTTCCTGAGGAGTAGGGGCAGGAAATTAGCCTGGAGCAAGAATACAGTGACATTCTGGAAGTGTCTAGATAGAATGCTAAGGAGTTTGGGCTTGATTTTTATCAAGCAGTGGAGGGTCCCTGAAAAATTGGGGGCAATTATGTATCTGCCATGTTCTATAACTGAAAAATCCAACATCATTTTTCCCCCTCTGAATATTTCTCAAAGCTGCTCCTCCATTCTTTTCTTTTCCCTTATTTCTTGATTTACTTTCGCTTCCTTGTTTTCTCAGTCTCTCCCATAATGACCTAACTTCCCACACCAGTTAATCTTTATAGATGAGCTTTACAAAACCCCCCAAATCTACGATGACTTCTCATGGAAGCCCAGGGTGGAGGGGGTTGTGGTGGGAGGGGGCTGACGTGGGCACAGTAGCTCCCCGTGGTCCCCTCTACGCCTTGTTCACTGGGTTACATTCACAACCTGAGTCTTGAAACTCATTCTCATGCCGGGAAGGTTCATAGCCTCAGATTCTCTTAAATCACCCAGTGCTGTTTACATTGCAGATGCACAGTGAATACTTATCCAAATAAACTATGAATTTACACCAATTTGTGCTAGGCACACGCGAGTGAAGGCAACATAGGAAAAGAGCAAAAACAAAAACCCACAAGATCTGGACCTCCTTACAAAGAGAAGCAATACTGAAGAGAGCTCTTATCAAGATAAAACACTTTCTGAGAAATTTGATTCAAAAACCTGAAGGAATCTTCCCTATTGTAAAACCCAAACAGGGAATGTTTTGTTTTTATTGGGTTGTTTTTATTAAATGACCAGTGTTTACAAAAGGCAGCTAGTAATCCAGAACCAAACTACCAAACTGGGACAAAACCAGGAAGCGGCAAAAGCAGGGACTCTGTAGTCTTTACAGGCTCCACAAGACTCCCCTGGGCAGGGAGATCAATGTCTTTCAGGGACAAGTACATTTCCCTTTCCCCCTACTCTAGCTGAACTTCCTTTCTGTGGCCTCAAATATGGTCTTTCCTTTCCTGCCTTCAGGTTCTGGCCTAGTTTCCCCTAGACGTAAGCTCTCCCTCTTAGGCTGCTTTCCTTATTTGGTTTTCCATAATAACAACTAAAAATCAATATCCAGAACATGATAAATTCTTGTGCTACTTCTTATAATAAAAGGGTATTCACCTTTCTTTTGGATGCAAAACCAGTAGCATTTCTAGGCTATTAGCCACACTTGAAGTCTAAACTAAACTGGAAACCAGGGGTGTACATTTGCCCCAGCTCTATGGCATGTGCTCATACAATGTAACTCCGGGAGCCCATCTCTGGACAGCTGCTTCCTTCTAATCCCACCCAACAGCCTCCACAGTCCTCATTAATGCAATTTTTATTCTTCTAAAGTCCTCATTATCAACAGATGATTGATACAGAGTTAAAAATTCAGAACTCAGTATACCTTTAAGACACAGTAACTCTAGAAAACAGGAAATTTCTTATGAAGTTAAATCATGCTCACTATGACTCAAAAACCCCAATCCTAGCTATTATGCGAAAAAAATGTATTTATGTTGCCACAAAAAATCTGTTTGTGTCCATTTAATTATCAAGAACTGTAAACAATCCAAATGTACTTCAATTGATGAATGAATAAACTGCAGCATATCCCAATTCACAAGCATGGTACTCAGCAATTAGACTGACCTTATTGATACAAGTCCCAACACTGTATATGATATAATTTATGTGACTTCTGCAAAAGGCAAAAAAGGGTAGGGAAAGAATTCAGAGCAGTGGTTGGCAGGGGTAACCAGAAAGGGACACAAAGAAATTTGGGGGGGGAAGTCACTGAAATTGTTTTACATTTTGATTATGGTGATGGTTTACAAACCTGAACACATTGCATATGTTTGGCAAAACTCAAAGAACTACAAACGGAAAACATTACTATAAGCAACACATATCTAACTCAAATTTAAAAGTTCCTTAAATAATAATACAAGAGAGAGGGGGAGGGAAGGAAGATTAGCACACCTGAAATAGGGACTCAAGTTTCAAAATTAATAGTAAGATTGCTTGAATATTTTATCTTATAAAAAGAAACTGAGTTTCTCTCCTATTTAACTAAACTTAATTATAATTGTAAATATATTAATTCTTAGAACAAAAAAAAAGTCCCCTCTTATCAATAGGACAAAACATTTTTCATTTTATGCTTGGCTTTTCCTTGCCCATTAATAAAGGAGATAATTTTTCCCTAAAATACTGCAAAGCATCACTTTTCAAATTACATTAAGTCCTAGTGCTTTTACGTGGTGCCTATCAAGTGCATGTCTTAGGTGAATTTTTTTCTTTAATGACTATCTGGCCTAACTCAGCCCCATAACTGGGTCACAACTGTATACTTCCATCAGTTTTCTAATGTCACTTTCAGAATTCATAAAATGTTTCCTCCTTTGAAAGATTCTGAAATTTCTCTTTGTAATCAATTTACTGTATATAACTATTGTATAGCTGTGTGATTATCAGACCACTAGAAAGAGCCCATCCTACAAGATTGCTGGCTAAGTGGCAAGTAAACTCTGGGTGGAGAGGAAATTATTTAGGTGATGAGTCTTCAGTGAATGTGCTCATGTTATAACTTTTACTTTTCTTCTTTGACTCATAACTGCAGGGAATTGAATAATGAATAAATCGAATAATACATCAGAATGAAAACACCTTATATTTTACCAATGTTGTTGATCTTTATCCCAACTGAGAACTGATATTTCTTCACTGAGCACCCACTAATATATGTCATCTATCACTATGTCACCATGAGGCCATAAAAATGGTTGAGATGCTTTCTTAAGTATGGCAGGAAGACAAGGACAGGACAGACAGACAGCATCCCCCTCATCATTTTGTCTAACATTTAGGGAATGCTTATTGAGTAATTACCAAAATGGGTCCTAAGAACTTCACTCATGCAAATTAACCCTCTCACTTGCTTAGGAGGTCATTACCATCAATACTCCCAAGTGGATAGATGCACAGAAGAGCCTCAGGGCTGTTGTGTGCCCTGCCCAGACCCACATGGCACAGCTGGTCTTCACACCCACTGACTGCAGTGTTTGCACATTTAACAACAGCCCTGAGCACTGTGGCCTCCACAGTGAGACCTAAGACCTGAGCCCATTCTGTGACCCAGGTTGCCAGGTTATCGCTGTGGCTCTGTGGTTCGCACCCAATAGCCAGGCTCCAAACATCTGTCAAATCACTTGCAGACTTGGAGTTGGCTAGACAGAACACCTCCCAACACCTCCTAGGAGGGCAGCCAAGGAGCAAAGGGATTGAACTTGCCAGCCAGCTCCTCCCAGCCCTGGTGCCCTTGGAAAAGGCTCTGAAGGCAGCGAGGTGGCAGCCCTGTCTCCGACAGCTGCCGCCTCTTCATGCTCTTCGCTCGGGGAGGTGAGCTGTACCAGCAGCTTCTTGCACCCACACTTTAAAAAACCACACTAAATATAGCCAAGTTCGCTCTCAAGAGCCAGCTCAGAGCTGGTAGTGCTGCTACATTCCACTTTAGAAATCAGGAGCCGGAGGGAGGGAAGGGAAAGGGCACAAAATGGAATAGAAAAGAACACAAGGGACCATGGAGATGGATCACGGGTGAATTGGTGGTGGGCTACCCAAGGGGAATGCAAAATGTAAAAGACATAAATAACAATAAAAATAAAAAAAAAAAAAAAGAAATCAGGGAGGGATCCACTCGGTTTACAGGAGAGCAACTTTCCTTGCTTGCTGCTGTGGTTTCCAAAGGACCATATGCAAGATCCAGCTGGGCTGTGGGGAGTGCAAAGGTTTGGCCAAGTGGATAATAGTGCCCTTAAGAAAAGGAACTTAGCAGAAATGGCCGGGGAGCAGCCTCGTTCTCTTTCTGACCCATAAAGGGTGAAGCAACCACACAACCAGGTCTTGGGAGGGAAATCCATCAGGTAGCACATATTCAACACACCCCACTCTGCTTTATGCCTCTCCTCCAGTCCCCACCATTAATATCCTACTGCAGAGCTCATCAAGCGCCACTCCCTGGTTAGGCTAGCCCAACCCCGGGCCAACCACCAAGGACACTGTCTGTTCTCAGGCCTCCCACGCTAAGTCCCCTGTGCTTTTATTTGGCACGGATGGCATTTGGTCTAGTCTGCTTCTCTCTCTCCTTCAAAGTGGAGGCAAGGGGCAGAGTGGATTCAGTTCTCTTCTTCACCAGTCTTCCACCAAATTTTGTAGAGTTCCTACAAATGGGGAACACTCCGCTGCTTATCAACAGAAGATGCAAAACCTGCCTAAAGGCCAAAGAGTTTGCCACTTGCCTTCTACTAGCTAAATGCGTAGCTTTGGACACTCTGTGGTTTGGGCACAGTCCTCAGCTTCCTGGCCGCCCCTCCTGTGACTTGTCACCACGGCACCTGCTGTGATTCAGCATTACAGAACCCAGTCATACTGGCAGAGGTTTTGCATGGTCTTTCCATATTAATACCAGCCTGTTTCCTCTGGCAAAAGAGTATAGTAAAACAGGAGAGAAAGAATGGGGGGGGGGCAGTCAGAAGGAATTAGTAAGGGCTGGGCCAGGCAAGGCAACAGCAGGATTAGACTGAAGCCCTGTCTGAGCTGGCTGAGAGGACTTGCACTAGAGACAGGAGTGGCAGGAACAGCAAGTTTAGGAGGGTTGGAGGCCCCGCTTCTCTCTCACAGTCACTGGACAGGAATTTTCATGATGGGCTGCTATTCGCCACTCTCAGGTCCTGAAATAGAGTGATTAGGAGAAGGTGCTGGGACAGGACAGGCAGAGCTCACGGATTAGAGAACAAGTAAATATTAGGGGGAAAAAGGCCCTTGATGATGAACGAAAGGGAAGAGGATCAGTGGCAGCTAAGTGAACAATAGCACCACGGTCTTGCACAGGGAGGCGCTGCTCAGGGAGACCTGTCCACAGTCTTCACAGCACCACTCTGTGATGACGCAGGAGTTCCCCTTCGGGATGGGAGGGAGTGACTATGGGGATCAGCAGCCCCCGTAACCCTACCCATTAATTCTTTCGCCCTGTCACTCACTCATTCATCTGTTCAACAAGACACATGCACGGTCGACCCCGGGTCAGGCCTAAGACACCGTGCCGACTGCAGAGAGCGCCGCCAAGAACAGGAGATGCGTCAAAAAGGGCAGTGGGCGTGCACCAAGAGTGTCAGCTTCCACCCTGCTTCTTCTGTTCTACGGAGCAAAGCCATGAGAGTGGCACTTCTGCTCTCTCCCCACCTTCTCCCGGGCTCTCTCAGCAGAGGGATGACAGTTACTGACGTGCCAGTCTGGGAAAGGGAGGAAAGCACAGCGGGCCCAGGTCTCCCCCCTCAGGACGCCACCCACCCAGATTCTCTGCTCTCTGGTGACAGAGGCAGGCACCGCAATGAGGGCCAAGGTCAACCCTGGGAGCGGCACAACCAAGCCCACGTCGCCATCCAACCCAAAGTGGGACAAAATAATCCAAATTACCTCGTAAGCAAAAGGACATTTTGATCTCCCATTGTGACTTTGTGACCCAGTTCTGAGCTCTTGCAGAGTACAGAGTGAAGGCTGGGTGCCTAAAGCCCAGTTTTACTAGAAGTGCTTCTCTTTGCTACAAGCATGCTCACTGTTGTATTTTCCCTTTTCCCAGTCACTGTAGTTATTACTGAGTCTTGCAATATTTGGTGAGTTGGTGAGGGGCCTTCTTTCCACTTTTACAGGAAAAAGCCATAAGCCTGAGCATTGAATGACTTGTCAGAGTGGCAATGACGAGCCACTTTGTTCACTTAAGATGGAAACTTCAGATTCCCCAACAGAGGACATTTAGAGCACACATCCTCCATTTGAAATCTTTTTTTGTGGGGTGGGGTGGCATGGGGAATGGGGGCTGAATTTTGGAGATCATTTTGCTGCCATGTAAAAGGGGTTATTCTACTAGACCTGTAATAAAAACCACAATGTATAAGGATCATCATGCCATTTTTCTTGTACAGCTCTGAGTATGGAAAAAAGCCATTGGTACAAAGAATAGAAATTTCCATCTTTTGCTCTGAGACATCATACTTCACTCAAGAAACAATTACTGCAGTCCCCTTAAATGTCAGGTACCCTTCTTGGAATACAGAGACCTGGGGAAACTGTCTCCCTCACCCTCTGTAATGTTGCAGCCCATTTCCAGAAGGAAGCCACACCTCAATAGGCAACTCTGCACAGTCTCTCCCTGGAGGATGGATTCCCATAGTATCTGCTTGCCACCTCCTCGCTACACATTCTAGTCCTCTAACTATTGGGAGTCCTTTATTATATCACACTTATTTTCTTTTTTTTTAAAGACAATGGATGACAACATAATTCCAAACCCAGACCATAAGGCTGCCCTTTGTTCTATGCTGGGCATTGTAATTCTAAGCTGCCAGCAGCACATGAATGGAGGGCAAAGGTCATCACTGGGTTAGGGAATATAAATATGATGTTGAGATTAGATTAGGGAAGAAAACATAACCCGTAGTAGCTGAAAAAGAAACAAAAGTCACTTCTTTTTCATCTTAAACTCAGGGCTACAGGTTCAGCAAAATGAATGAGCTCCTGACCTGCTCTTAATGCTTTTACAAGTTCAAGTTAATTTAAGAAAACAGGTTGCACATTGTAAAAACTTTCTAATGTGTTACTAATTAGAGTATTACCATAAATAAGTGAACATTCAGGATATAGAACATGTGCCAAACAGTCAAGCTTTTTTAAGGAAAAGGATGGATGGGGTACAAGTGACAATTACTGGGGACCAGGGTTCACCCTTCTGTGAGCCCTCTCCTTTCATCTTCACAAAGATCTTTCCTGGGAAGCAAACAGTTATGCATGTGCCCATTTTTTCCCAGATATGGAACTAAAGTTCAGACCTAAGTAACATGTATTCTATTTCTATTCCAGTTTCCCCACCAACTCCAAATCCTCTGAACCAGCATTTCTCGACAGTCTGGGGAGCACTGCCACGACCTGGTCTTGGACAGGGAGGACCACACACTGAGAAGCATTCAGCACCACTGGTCCATGAGCACAGCAGTCCCAGCAGTAGCAGTTCCTACATATTCCAAGCATGTCCGAAGAGGACAATGTTCCTCCCAGACAAAATCACTGCTCTTGAAGATTCTTTGACTGTCGGGACACAATACCATGAAGAGAGGGATACGACCCTTAAACATCTCTCTCACCTTTACTCTCTCAAAAGTCCCTTCTTTGATGGCATTTGGGCTCCCTATGCATCATTATCGAATCAGTTGCAAAATCTCCTTGAAGTTGTTTTCCCTGCATTCCACAAGAATTTATTAAGTACCTATCATGAGCCAGGTACTGTGCTATTGACTGGAATATAAAGTCAAAGATTGCATGATCCAAACCCCCAAAGTTGCAGCTCTACAGTCTGGTGAGATATTCAGTGTGCTAAGTGTTAGGGTAGCTGTAAACACAGGTGGCAGGGGCACTTAGCACAGGAAGCACCTCCCAGGGACTACAGAAGAGCACTGGGAAGGCAGAATTTTGAAAGGGGGTCGTGGGGTGTGGGACAGGTTTCCAAGGAGGTGAACGTTTCCTTTAGCTTTGAAACACCAAGGGAGGCTGACCAGGAAGGATCCATTACAGGCCCAGAAAACTGCCTTTGCAAAGACCAGAGACAGGGATCTGATTTGCATGATTCCTGAGTTTATATTACTTCTTTCATTTTTTGACGAAGGATCCTGAGTGCTTCAACTCAGGATCTCTTGTTTGCCACACACTTTAACCAAATAAGCCACTACAAAAGCCCTTGGTTTTGTAAGGTCTGACTTAGCTGGTATAACAGCCCTTCAGACAAGAAATATGACTAATTCTATAGTTCTTATAAGGAGCAGGAAATTGCATCGCAGCACATTGTAGACTGATAACCCAGTGGGAGTGTCCTTCAGTTGGTGACTCAGAAGATGGTGAAGGGATGATAACCAGTGTCACTGAAGGGTGAGTAGAAGGGGTACAGGGTCAGGATGCCTTTGGCCTCAAGCTCAGTAGGAACCTTATTTTTTTTTTAAATTTGAAGCCTTTTCTCACCAACAATGAACTATCTCAACACAAAAAGCCAGACTCTCACACTATTATTACATTTGCACATAAAAGAAAACTTTAAAGTCTTTGGCTACTTGTTCTTTCAAGGCCATATGTTGGTTTTATAAAGACATGACATTAAAAATATAATAAACATAATAAAGAAATATAACTAGAAGGGGCCAGCTGGGGGTCCCTGAACAGCCAGAAGGCAATAGTTTGCTGAGTTCATGGGTGCTAAGAATAGGAATCGGGTTGTTGCTTACTTCAGGTTAAGTAATTATAAAGAAAGCGGGAGTCAGATTAATTCAGTTTCTCTCTCCTAGGGTGGAAAGGGAAGCAAGCAAGCTCCTGTAGTTCCTTCTTGCTTCTAGCCTACAAGGAACAGTTCATTTCCCCTTGGCAAGAAGCCTGAAGCAGCTGGGAGGCATGCCCTCTTTTTCTACCTCAGAGCCCCTCTGACCTGAGCCACACTCAGGAACCATAATTTGGTAAGTGAGCATTGGTCTTTAGTCCCACGACAAAATTTCATTTCATCACTAAGGCAGTTTGACCACTAACTGGCAATCACAATACACCTGGTCCACATATCCTCCTCTTCCCCTCTCCAGCCCCGCCCCCCCCCAAAAAAAATTCCTCAATAAGAAAGCCTGTGCTCCCAGGTAAGAAAAGGAAAACTCGGGAATCCCTCACAAGCCACCAGTTCCTACTTTCAAACAGGAAGTTCAACAGAAGCAGGGTTTTAGGGTCAAAACTGCAAAGCCAAAGGCCAAAATTATAGCAGGAAAGAGTAAGGAGGTTTCCAAAGGAGAGGAGTCTCCCAAATCGAAGAGGTCGGTTGTCCTTTCTTCCCTGGCTGAGTCCATTTTGTTTCTGCCAACTTTGCAAACCCCGGGAGGTTGTATAAACAGAGGCAGGTGTAGGGGAACCTCCAACCCTCTGGGTACATCAGCCGCTGCCGCGCGCTCCTCCGGGGGCCCTCGACCCAATCGCAGTCCACGCTCCCCCATGACGCACCTGGCCAGGGTCCTCGCTTACGTGTAGGGGGCAAAGCGAGCATCCTCAGCCCTGCGGGACCCAGCCCATGTTGGCGGGAGGAGGCAGAGGAAGGGGCACCCCTGGGTTTTGACCTCAGGCCGGTCTCCCCGGCTTTCCCCCATTTCCAAGATCTCGTTTCGCATTAGGGACACTCTTTGCCTCCAAGCCTTAAGTCCAGGCCACCCACTTGTCTTTTCAAAGCAAGTGAATAAAGCGCCTACTGATCATCCGCGGCTCAGGTGTGTGCCAAGAGGTGGAGGTGGAAAGGGCCCGCTCACCACCACCCCCTTTCCTCTCCTCCCCACGTTCCCCAAGCTTCCTTAGGGATGTGTGTATTGGGGTGCGCGGATTAAGAGGGAGCTTAAAATGCCCAAGCGTCCCTTACCTTCCACAGCCATTCTCTCAGAGCTTCCCTAACGCATGCATAATTTTCTTGGCCGAGGTACTCCTCCTGTCCCGCGCTCCCCCCCTCCTCGCGCTTTCGCCTAAATAGTCTGCGCTCATCTGCTCCAGAACCAACCTGCCGCGTTCACGCAAAGCAAGCCAGCCGGCTCCCAGCTCGGCGCAGAGCGACCTGGGAAGTGTAGTTCTCTCCCTTCGCTCCAACACTGGAGAGCACTCCCTGCCTCTGCGGAGCGGAGCCCAGATTTGAAGATCAGACGAAAGCCTTGGATTCAGCTGGCCGAGGCAGTACAATCACTCCCGGGGGTGTCTCGTGAGCAGTCCGGAGCCCCCCGGGAGAAGGCGGGGACTACATTTCCCAAGATGCCGTGTGCTGGGTTGCCTTCGGTGCTAGAAGTGTACTCGTGATTGAGACCTTGCCGGTCAATTAGAAAGGGGTAAGCACCTGGTAGGGGCGTCGTGGGAGGCGGGAGGCGTTTGGGTTCGTGCTGTGACCTTCTTGGCTTGTCCACTGGCCTCCTGGGCCATCCATTTAGTGAGGGGAACAGAGCCACCAGCCCTCTTTGGGTCTCCGCCTCGCCAGAGAGCCGCTGCGCAGGGTGCGGTTGAAACTTGTTTCTTTGCGCCCTGGGCTGTGTGTGGTGTTTGGGGTATCCCGCCAGGTGATACTGCTGTCTTTTGATTCTTTAAGGAAGTTCAGGTGGCTGAACACAGAGCATGGGGCTGGAGGTGAGGGTAGCTTAAAAATCTCAAGCAGTCATCCTCCCCACGGGGATATTCGGAGCAAAATCTAGGGACTTGGACTCCTCCACCCGGGCACATCAGTTGCTGGAAGCCTGTAAGGCTTCCAAGGAAGGAGACTTTGAGGGTGCCTGGCCTGGGGGCCTATTGGTGGGGTGTGATAGGGCCTAGTAATGAGCAACACACAAGAGTTGGTCTTTCAGCTGCAGGACCTCTGTCCTAATTTCACCTACCCTGCGTGCTGTAAACAGATAGAGAGAGAGGACAATAGAATTCCAGAGCTGATAAATATTTATAAACACGAAATTCCCAAACTTATTTTCCCCCTGAGTGTGAAAATACCGTTGTAGTTATGTATTATGGCTGGTAGAGGTAAGGGAACGAATGACCTTTGGAACAAATTTGGCTCAGAACAGGATATAGACTTTTAAAGGAATTGAACTCTGAAATGTATATGTTGTCACTTCTGCCCAACCCCAGTTTTTTTTTTTCTCAAGCACTATGTAAAACAATTCTAAAGAAATGCAGAGACTTGATTTTCCCCATTACAGTAACTAAGATTTTCTGTCTACGGCCTGCATTTTGTTTTTTAAAAAATTATTTTGACTGTATATGTCAAAAATTATTTTGACTGTATATGCTTTTCTGGTCACTATGTGCTTAGTCCTTCAATTATTGGGTAAAATGAATGTTTCTGTGTACTTTTAAAAAATACGTGTGTGTAAGCACTAAAGGAGTCCATAGAACTATTGGGCAAATCAAACCCAACGCTTTTCTTCTTGGTACAACAGAGGGAGAGCTGCTCATTTGACCTGGGTAGAAGAATATTTCCAACCTAGTATGCAACCAAGCATACCAAACTCTGAGTCTGAAAGCCAAGAACTTCCCTGCTCCATCAAGTTTATAAAATCAACAAGCGTTAAGTCCTTAGATGAATGAATGTACAAGAAAGACACAGGACAGGCAATATCAACTGTTCTCAGTGTTGGCTGTTCAGCCTTTTATAGACAAGCATTCCTAAGCCCCCCCTTAGATTCACAGAATCAGGATTTTTGAGGCTTGAGTAAGAGGCAAAAATATTTTAAAAGTTCATGGGTGATTTGAATTGCAGCAAAGGTGAAACCTTTGGTGTGTTTTCAAAATTCTAAAGATCTGGGTGATATTTAAAATTTAAAAGTCAGTGAAACCCATTTTTAATTTAAAGGCTCTATTTTAGCTCAAGTCTTTACGATCTTTCCCAACTGATGTGCATTCCAGCTTGATTTTCATTTTTAGTATAAATATAAGTAAGGTGTGAAGGAAATAATAGTTTGAACCACATGAAAAAGTCAGTGTTTATCTTTTTAAAAAAATTATATAGAGAGCAGTTTCATGTGGTTTGACATAAAACAGGGAAAATAACAGCAGTTAAGCAGAGGTTTTCAGTTCTGGCTGATTGTTAGAATGATCTGGGAAGTTTTGAAAAAAAAGTTGCTGCTGAGATAGCAAAAATGAAAAGGAAGAAAATATCAAATCTTGGAAAGATTGTGTAAGAACTCATATTTACTACAGGTGTTGTACAAATTGGTACAACCACTTTGGAAAACCATTTACCATATTAAACTGAATATATGCTTATTCTGTGACCAGGAGCTCCACTCCTAAGTGTACATCAGAGAATGATACACATCCTCTCCAAAAGAAATATAAAGGAATGTTCATAGCTGCATTATTTGTAATAGCTCCAAACTGGAAACAACCTAAATGTTCATCAATAAGAGATTAGATAAATAAATTGTGGGTATGTATTAGGGCTCAATGAACTATGAGTCCTGGGCCAAATGTGAGTCCTGCCTATGGTATATGAGCTAAGGGTCATTTTTAAGTGGTTTTGCAATTTTAAGGTGGGATTTTATATGTTTAAGTGGTTTAAATATTTTGTAGCACATGAAAATTATATAGACATACCTGTATAAGATCTTCAGTTTTTCTTTTTGCCCTGCACAGCCTAAGATATTTCCTATCTGGCTCCTTACAGAAAAAAGGTTTGCCAAGTTCTACTATAAAGTAATGAGAATGAATGAATTACAATTGCCTGTGACAACACAATTGAGCCATATCATATGCTTTAGTTATCTATTTTGGTAATATATTGCCCCAAAACTTAGTTGCTTAAAATTATCATTTTCTCATTTTCTATTGGGCCAAAATTTGGGCATAACTTAGCTGGGACCTCTGTTTCAGGGTCTTTTATAGGCTTCAGTCATGGTGTTGGCTGGATTGATGTCACCTGAAGGCTTAGCTGGGGAAGGATCAGTGGCCAAGGATCTGTATCTGTGGTTGATACAGAATTCAGTTCCACATATGTTGTGAGACAGAGGGCCTCAGGTCTTGCTGGCTGTTGGCTAGAAGCCCTTTCAGTACTTGGTGATAAGGACCTCTCCACATGGCAGCCAGCTTCATCAAAGCATGCAGTCAAGAAGGCAAAGACTTTGGTAGTAAGACAGAAGTCACAACCTTTTATAACTTAATCATGGGAATGCCAAATTCTATAAGTTAGATGCAAGTTACTCAATGGAAAAGATTAGACAAGGCCATGAATACCCAGAGGTAGGGATCGCTGGGGTCATCTTAGAGGATACCTATCAAAACACACAAGCAGAATGTTGAATAAAAAAGAGCCGGACAAAAAGAAGTATACCTATGTACTTCCATTTACATAAGGTTTAAAAAAACAGACGAAACTAATCTAGGGCATTGACAGATTAGTGGTCCCCATTAGTGCTTGTGGGGTGGGGGAAATGAGGAATAACATTACTTGCCAGAAGGCATCTGGAGTGCTGGAGCTATTCTGAGTCTCTATCTGCATGTGTATAAAGTTTAGAAAATCTCTTGAGCTGCCTATGCATTATTTGTAGAAGTTGTGTGTGTGTGTGTGTGTGTGTGTGTGTGTGTGTGTGTGTGTGTTTGTGAGCGAGAGAGAGAGAGAGAAGAGTTTTTAAAAGATAATGTGCTTAAATTCAATTTGATGTGATAAATGATATGTTTATTGGGCATGCCTGATTACCTCTACCTTCGCTTTCTCTTTGCCATGACAATGTGATAGTCCTGCTTCATTTGACAAGTCTTTTTTAAGGACTTACTGTGTGCAGGCACACGTCTAAACTTCTGTGGTACATGGTAGACTAATTTCTAGAAATTCACACCATAATCTCTTGAACCTGTAAATGTAGTAAGATACTCCTTCTGTGATTATGCTACGTTATAAGGCACAATTAACCTTAAAAAAAAAGGCAAGACTACTCAGGTAAGCTTTATTTAATCCGACAAGAAAGAAGATGTTCTACAGATAGTAGAATACAGTAAGGCTGATTCTAGGCATGAAAAAGACTCAGTGTAACCCTTGTCCTTTGAAGATGGAGGGGCCACATGAATAGGGATATAGGTGACACCTGATAGCCAGCAAGAAAACAGGGACCTGAGTCCTACAGCTCTAACAAGCCCAAATGAGCCTGGCAATGGATTATTCCCCAGACACTTCATATAAAAGTCCACCCCAGCTGAAACCTTGACTTAGGTCCTGTAAAACCTGAGCTGAGAACCAGGTGATCCCATTTGACGTCTGAGCTACAGAACCACGAACTAATATACAGTATTGTTTTTCAGCTGCTAAATTTATATTTTTATCTATTTATCTTGTTATGAAGCAATAGAAACGAATACAGGATACATCCTGTCCAAAGCTGATGCCTACTCTGGCCCTACATTTGTGGGAATGGAGACAGTTAAAAAATAATATTAATAACATGATGTTGACAAAGTAAATCAGAAGCTCTGGAGGCAGGACTCCCACCCCCAGCATTTTAGATTCTAATCTGTAGCTTCTATTGAACAATCTTGTTAAAGGGATAGAAACCAAATGCCTGAATAAGAAGAGGAGACATGTTCAACATGCCTTGTTACCTGCTCAATCAACCTGTCACCTAGTCCTGTCTTGTCTTCTTGCAACACACCTCTTGAATGTGGGCTTCCTTTCCACTCTCTGCTTCCTTGAAGGAGAAGTCCAAGCTGGCCTTGATTTAAATAGTACCAGTTCCCCCACTGGTTCCACAGGCACAGAGGTAGATTTTGCTCAGTTTTGACGTTCCAGTGACTGTTACTGGGTCTGGCATATACAATTTAATACATGGATTGTTTCTTTATGAATGACTGACTGAAGCAATATAGACTGAAACTACCTCATCATGATCCAGTCTCTATTTTACCCAGTGAAGCTAAAAGTTAATGTTTTGTTTTTGTTTGTTTGAATGTTTCATATTCTCAGAAGTGGACATTTCAATCAGTTAAAAAAAAATGACTTAAAGACAAGTAAATCTAAACCCCCTGTAGGGTAAGTGAATTGGGCAGACTTTTATGCTGCTGGCTTCTGTTTCCATCACCCACAGCCTTGAATGCAGATGGCACTTGGGAGTATGGGCTTGGGGCATGCATGCCTGATGGTGGACACCTGCGGTGTGGTGTGGGCATGTGTGAGCGTGCACGCCTGCGCCTCCAGGCTGAGGCTATAAGGGCAGCATCACTCAGAGATGACCAAGGCGGAGAAAGGCTGTGAGAGGAAGACGCCTTGAGGGAAGGCCAGAGAGCCCAAAGAAAGTAAAGATTTGCAAGCGTCTGGGAGGTTTGCTGACCCCCTGTCTGCTTTGCACCTGGTTGCTGGCACTGTAACTCCTCACTTTCCAGTGGAGGCAGAAAAGTTCAAAGGTTTGTCCCGGTCTAAAGAGGGCCTAAAATCTCTCCACATAGGTCCTGGGGAGTTGGAGGGAGGGGAAGTTTTCCGTTGCTCTAGGCTCACCTTGGTTTGGAGACTTAGCTTTAGGTCAGAGAGGTGGGATAGCTCTTCTCCTCTGTTAGGCAGCTATCCCAGGCCTGTCAGGTTTATTGTTTTGTTTCGTTTTGGTTTTTTTACTATATTTTTAAATTTATATCCTTTACATTATTGTATATCCCCTGTAGGTTTCCCACCACCAATTCACCCGTGAACCATCACCATAGTCTCTTGTGCGCTTTTCTCCTTTATTTTGGTCTCTCTTCCTCCCCCTCCCCTGCAGAATGTCTCTAATTTGTGGTTGCCTGCTGGTTTTTGCTTTTGTGTTTTGTGTGCTGTTTTCTCCTTCTCATTTCTCATTTGGCTCTCTTATATTCTTCCTATGGTATCACAGTCAGGTTCATTGTTGATACAGGCAGATGGAAAGAGAATTTTGGAGCCTTCGGTATCTCTACAATGCCTTTAGTGCTGAATCAGGGGACCAGACACACAAGCACATCAGCAGGCTGGGAGGCAGGCAGCAACTGAGCCCCCTAGCCCCTTCAGGGCTCCCCCTTATCCCTCACTTTTCAGCCCAGGTGTCTGTATTTATAAATGTATACCCCCCATGTTCGCTGGCTTCTTGGCCCAGGTATTTGTAATCACAGGTGCCTGTGCCCCCTGCTCACTCCCTGGCACTTTCTTACAATATCACGATATTATGTGTGGGTAATGGAACCTGGGAGGAAAGCAAAACTGCAGGTAGAAGCTGGCACTAGGAGGTGAGAAAGAACCTGAATACCCCATGTTCCTTACACCTCTCTACAGGTTTTTCTTTAGGTTGGGGTGGCACTGTCCCAGGCTGAAGGGGCAACAGCTCCTTGGAGGAAGCCATTCTCATATTAGAGACATAGAAAAGCAGCAAAGGACCCAAAGGAATATGTAAAACTTTTGAAATCTGACTCTGAACTGGGGCACTCGCAGTTTTCTCCCTATTTTGTGAAAGCATGTCACAAGGCCAATCCCAAGGTTAAAGCATGAGGAATAACCTCTGTCCGTGGAGAACCATGGCAGAGACGTGAATGCTGGGAAGGATGAGCACTGGGCTAATGACGTAGCCTCTGTGATTACTGTGTATTAGCCTCCTGATAGCTGCTATAACAGGATCACAAGCTGGGTGGCTTAAACCACCAACAATTCATTCTTTCACAGGTGTGGAGGCTAGAAAACTAAAATAGGTGTTGGCAGGGCCTTATTCGATCAGAAGGTTCTAGAAAATAATCTTCTCTTACTGGCTTCTCTGGTGGTTACTAACAGTCTTTGAGGTGTCTTAGCTTGTAGCTATATCACTCCAGTCTCTGTACCCATTATCACAATGTCTTCCTCATGAGTCTGTCTCTATCTCTAAATCTCTCTCTCATATAAGGACACCAATCACTGGATTTATCATCCACCCTAATTCAGTATAACTACTGTAATTTGATTACATCTGCAAAGACCCTATTTCCAAATAACGTCACATTCAAAAGTACCTGGAATTCCATATACCTTGGGAGACACAATTCAACCCACAACAAACTGAAATCCTGTATCATTATTTATCAACTATAACAACTCCTTTGTTCTCAAAGGACCAGGACTCAGCTGTTTTGGGACTTTGATTCATAGCATGAGCATCTGCTGGGAGCTGGTTAGAAATTAAAATTCTTGGGCTTTACCCCAGACATAGAGAATCAGAATTGGGACTGGAGTAGATCTCAGTAATCTGTAATGTCTTCCAGGTGATTTTTAATTGATGCTTAAGAATTACTGCTATAGAAGATAGGCTTTGCAAAGAGGTAAATTTAGTCATTGTTGTTAAGAAGGAATGAGAAGGAGGGCCCAACACCAATTGAAGGTGCTCCTGAATATGTAGGGGTATTGCAATAACTTTGGGGGGAGGGAGTCATCTGTAGGCAGCAAAAGGCCAGGGGAAGGGAATTGTAAGGACCCAGGTACTAGAAGTATAGTGGATTTAATCAATCACCAAATAATGAGAATTCTAAGGAATGCAAGTCCCACTTGACTCATGAATCAATGGAGTTGATAAAACACTCCTCTTACACCCTGAAGTCTTCTCAATAAACTTCCTTTTTCTGTAGGTGCTAGAAAGATGGGAAGGACCATCAAAGTTGGCTACTGAGTGTGGCATGAGCCATACTGGCTAGAAGCAGGGAAAAAAGTAGGCTAGGGACTTTGCAGTGTTCAATACATTTATGGATATGTTTGTTACCAAAGATTTATTGCTGACTTCACAGTTAAATCTTCAACCAGTTCTGAAAAAGAATGACCCTGCGACCCTCATGACTGTAGTGTGGGCAAACAGAACAAAAACACGCAGCAGGGAATACAGCGTTTCAGACCTGGGTCATAGGAATTTACTCTTGAAGTCCTGTCTATGCACGACTAAATTTAACAAAGTGAAGTTAGAGTTTAGATGGCATCAAGTACAAGTAAAACTGTAGAATTAAAATTGAAAATACCTTACAATGGGCCTCCCCAGTGGTGCAGCGGTTAAGCGCTGCTCTGTGGAGCTGTCGGCAGTGGTGATGCGAGTTCGACGCCCAGCCAGGGAGAATCCCACATGGCGTGGCAGACGTCTCCTGCCTCGCTCGCTGCTCCCCTCAGCAGTGTATTTCTGATCTGCCTTTTCTGCTCCCCACTCTGTCTCTGGTGAGCCCTCTCGCTGCCCCACGCCTCTGGCCTGTACCCCAGCTTGTATGTATAAATAAAAAATAAATCTTTAAAAAAAATACCTTACAATGCCTGTGAAATATAGAATGTGTACTTTTATATACACAACCCTGGAGAATAATTCCCTCATACACCAAAATCGAAGAACATAAAGAAATGACTATAAGGAAAATCTTAATGCAAATGTTTGTGTATTCAAAATATTCTTTAAAAATAATGATCAAATTCTTCTGGGTAGGAGGATGGATAGATAATTCTCAGTTCTGATATCTTAATACACTACATGGGGAAAGTATAGAGTAGAGGTTGATCTCTAAAAAAATGGGGGTTTATGCAGTGGATTTAACCTACCATGTGAATCAAGCATTGATGGAGTGGTGATGATTTGCCAGAAGCTCTTCTGACTACTGTACAAATGTCTAGCCATTGTGATTTTGTAGACCATGTGCTTAACCACTGTGCTATGCCACCTTTCTAATTTGTTTCATATTGTGTTTCTGCCATATGCAGCTTTGGAGGGTAGCAGACCAAAGTCTAAACATGACTGCAGACATCCAACTGCAAAGGAGCAAAGGATCCCCTCTTCTTAAAAGCTGAGTAAGTAATATGGATTAAACCCTGGCAGCCTTTTCTTTTTTGGGAAATTCTGTACTTTCTTATTTTCCCAGAGGCAGATAAAACAGCATCCTGTGTTGTTGCAAGAAGAAAGAAAGTGGTTGAGCCTTTGTGGTTAGAGATGAGAAAAGTCCATCAGCTGTCAGAAAGGAAAGAGTGTGGGGGGGTGGGATTCATGCAGTCAGGGGCCAATAAAAGGCACTGCAGGTGCTGATGACAGATTACTGTCCTCATAAACCTGAAGGCATGATCTAGGGCTCAGTCCTAATGTCTGCCAAACTCAAAGAAGTTAAAGAAAAATGCGACATAGGTGATGATTTAGAGTGCACCTGGGAGAGGAAGAATGCAATGCAGCCAAGATGTGCCTTGTGAGATAAGGCGAGCATTAGCATAGAGCAGCCCCAGGTTATGCCTCCCACTTGCCTTTGCTAGCCCATGCTAACTGCTAGAGAAAATTGACATTTAAAAGGTATTTCTGTGAGGGCTGGTTTTGTTCAAGGAACCCAAAAGCTGCAAATGTGAATCTCACGGGGCTGGGGGGAAATGATCAACTAATTTTTGCCTTACAGTTTTAAATGCTAATGGATTAGCTGTCTTAAGTGAGATATTGGTACATTTAAGGTGATCTCTGCCTGCCTCATCTGGCCCTTCTGTGGACCATTATGGATATATCATCCTTATCCTCTGAACTGATCTCAAGAAAAAACAATCCCAACCACAAAGCCTCCCTAATGTCATAGAACATGAAATATGCTCTATGGATTGTTGACTATGTCTTGAAGGCACAGTGATAAAGTAGAAATGTCCTGGACCCTGAAAACATGCAGATCTGTGTTTCAAATCTGCCTCTCACTAATTAGCAGTTGAGTGAACAAAAATAATTAGCATTGCATGCCTTGGTTTTCTCATCCATAAAGTAGATAATGATATATCCCTCTCAGGAACTCTATAAGGATAAGTTATCTCCCTAACAAGGTAACCCAATACTTAATATCTTAAGACAAATATTACTAAAGATTTATCATCATATAATTTCTCCAATCAAGAATGCCTTAAAAATTCCCAGCCCAAATCACACAGTGTGAAGGACAGGAATTCCTTACACTCTTGCTTTCTCCACTATTTGATAAAATACTCTATAACCCTTCACTTTTCTTCTGTCATGCCCTTTAGGATTCTCCTTGAAATGTTGAGGTTTGGTGCTCTTAAGACCTTCAAATATAAATAAAAGCTTGAAAGCTACCAAACCAGATCATCTTAAAGGTCAGGTCTTGCCCTAAATTTTCATGATTATATGAGTTCTCCTTTTTCCTGCCCCACCTTTATAGACATTTTTGATGAAGTCTGTCAATTCATCATCAGCAATTTCTCTCTTGACCTTCTCTTCTCATCTTATCCACTGTCCTCATTCCACACCTGGCAAGGCCTGCGGTAGAAACTTGTAGCCGTCTTGACAGGCTCCACATCTCGTTCTTGCCTCCAACCCTGTGGACTGCCAATGTCCTAGACTAGCCTGATGATGAGCTCCTATTGTGAAAACAAAACCATTCACTCCTCATGTGGAGTGCCGCAGATATTGTTAGTTCGTTATTAGTGCATATCAATAGATATGAAGAACACTCTGAAGAACACAGTCGTAAAAAAATTAAGTTGTTTTCTTACGAATCAACTTTCCTGAAGACTTGGAGATGCTAATATGCATTGTGAATCTTCCTGAGGAAGAAAGAATGTAATCCAAGAGATTTTCTCTCTTGGCTGGTTGTGGGCAAGCACAGGTTTCGGGTGGTGAAACTGTTGGATTAGCTACTTGAATGCTGTTTCATTTATTTATTTATTTATTTATTTATTTATTTATTTATTTATTCATTCATTCATTCATTCATTCATTCATTCATACAAGCTGGGATGTAGGCCAGAGGTGCGGGGCAGTGAGAGGGTTCACCAGAGACAGTGTGGAGAGCAGAACAGATAGATGGACCGAAATATACTGCTGAGGGGAGCAGCGGGCGAGGCAGGAGAGGTCTGCTGTGCCATGTGGGAATCTCCCTGGCTGGGCATTGAACTCGCGCTGAAGCTGTGCACAGTTCCACAGTGCTGCACTTATCCGATTGTGCCACCAGGGAGGCCCTTGAATGCTGTTTCTTACCACGATGCCTTCCATGACACTGTCCAGCTGGTGATGAGCCAAATACTGCACCTTAACACATAAAAGTCTAAAAGGCATCTCTCATCAGGCTGTTGCTCTCTCTCTCTCTCTCCTGAGCTAGCGAGATACCTGAGCCTCAGTCGCTTCAGAGTCACCTCTCCAGGATAACAAGCTCTCGTGTGCATGTACACATGTAAATAATTTTCTTTACTGAAGGACTGGATAATTTTATTTTTTTAATGATTTATTCATTTTTTGCATAGAATAACTGTGGTGTAGGCCAGAGGCGTGTGTGGAGAAAAGGATTCACCAGAGATAGAGTGGGGAGCAGAACAGGTGGGAGCAGAACAGGAGGGGAGCAGTGAGCAAGATAGGAGAAGTCTGCTGTGCCATGTGGGACAGGCAGTGATTTCTTTTGATAACCCAAAGAGCTGTAAAGTATGTAGGAAGAGGGGTCTCATGCTTCAAGTCTTATAGTAACCTTTCAGGCAGATCTCTTTTGAGGTTTTCTTAGACCTATCAGATTTGTTAGAATAGTGCATAGCTTACCCTGAAGTTAATTACAAGGGAGAGCAAGTCCTTTTAAACCCTAGCAAAATGCAAAGTATTTTTCAATTTTTTTATGATTTGCTACATAACTTTTTCTTCCTTTAAAACAGTAAAGGTTATTATTGTGCTGCGTAATATTACTTCCATGCTCCCATGCTTCTAGCTTGTGTCCCCCTTAACCTGATTGGTAAAGAAGGCAGCTACAGGCCTCCAGAAGATGGTCACTGCTCCCTTACTCATACAATAAAGAGGACATTCAAAGGACGATTCAAACAAGCAGTCGTCAGACACTGTGCTGGGTTCCAGACATGGAAATTTGAATAATACAAGTTTCCTTCTCTCAGAATTGGTCCTTAAAGGCATTTACCCATCATTTGTTCATGTATGAAATGTATTTTGAGCACCCACTATGTGCAAGATACTATGTTGGGTGATAAGGAGTGTTTTGGAACGGGTTCCTAGGAAATAGATTCTGAGAATGAGAATCATTCATTGTATGCAGCAGGTTTATTGGGGAATGTTCTTGGGAAACACCTGAAAGAAAATGAGGGCAGCGTGATTGGGCAGGGAGTGAATTAGATGTGCAATGAGGTTGTACCTAAGGGCTAGTCCAGGCCTTCCAGGAGCTCTGAGCTGAGATAACCCTTTAGAGTTTTCCCAAAGAAGTGAGGAAGCAAGGCCTTTGTATGCCCAAGTCAGCCAGTCACTGGTGGCCCAATGTCCCCAAGAGGGGCTGTCACTGTGGGTGGGGCAGCTTTTACAACCTAGGTGAGTGCCTAGCAACTGCTGTCATCAATTGGAAATGGGAAGAAATTGTGTGAAAACACAGCAGCAGTGAAAACACAACTGTGGAGATATAACAACAGCAAGATTCACTTATGGTCTTGGGGAATTGATAGTGTCATTCATGAAATGAACCATAGTAACAAATTGGTAAATACCAGAGGAAGATATGTGCTTGAAGACACATAGCGAATGGGCCTCCCTGGTGGTGCAGTGTTTAAGCACTGCGCTGTTGAGCTGTCGGCAGCGGAGACGCGAGTTCGACGCCCGGCCGGGGAGAATCCCACATGGTGGGGCAGACCTCTCCTGCCTCGCCCGCTGCTCCCCTCAGCAGTGTATTTCTGATCTGCCTGTTCTGCTCCCCGCTCTGTCTCTGGTGAACCCTCTCGCCGCCCCACACCTCTGGCCTGTACCCCAACTTGTATGTATAAATAAAAAATAAATCTTTAAAAAAAAAAAAAAAAAGAAGACACATAGCGAAGGCATCTGGCCTGGTCTTAGAGGTCCTGAGAAGAAGTCCCAAAGGAGGTGATGGCAGTGATGAGACTGCGTCGAGGAAATAGGGATGTGAGGCAGTGGCTGTGGAAATGTTTAGAGTCTTCTTGGTGAAGGAAACAGCATGCGCAAAGGGCAGGCAAGGTGAGAAGTGGATGGGGGAACCTCACACACTTACGAATGGCTGGAGGGGAACCTGTGATAAGAGAAGTGTGCGAGATGAGGGAGAGGTGCTGAGCAAGGGCGTGAAGGTTGGTCCTGGAAGAGAAGTGGTGCCAGGTCCAGCACTTGGGGGACTTCACCCTGATTATCCTGCCGATCACGGTTTCCATGAGGAGTTACGTGATAAAATTTACATTTCAGGAAGATGATTCTGGCTGCAGGATGGAGAAAGGAATCGAGTAAAAAGAGCAAGCCAGGACCTCCTATGAGTGACTGTGTGGGCTGTTAGTTCATTAGTTTCCATGAGAAATGATAGTGACTTAAAATGGAGGCATGTCAGGTGAGATGGAGAAAAATGGATGGATTTGAAAACTATTAAGGAGACAGAATCCATAAGACTTGACTGATTGGATATGGTTCTTTAGGGAAAAAGAGGAGTCAACCTCAGATTTGTCTTTGAGCCAGAGCAGACTGGCAGTGGGATGAAGGATGGATCTGAGAGAGTCAGACTGGAACAAGGGAGCCAATTAGAGCCGTGATAAACAACATATATTTGTACAGGGACATATTCAGGGAAAAAGGCTTATGACCATGCTTTTTTTTTAAAGTCAAATGAAAACATGGAATTATATGAAAATTGTATGTACGTTCTTACAACCTAAATTACCTTTGTTAGAAGACCATCAGTGAGAAAATTGGCTCTACTTTTGGCCACTTAAGTTTCAATATCAAGCCAAGTTTGCACATAGCAACACGGGCGGAGCCTGCCATTTTTTGGTTCCTGTTTGTGTGGTGATTTGACTCTCACAAAGAACATTCTAGAGCTTTTTATCAAGTTGATGCAACTACAGGTAGAGATGATGACATAGTTAATCTACAGAGGCAGAAAAGAAGGCTCAGAGAAGTGAAATGGCTTCCTTCCCGAGTGGCTAAGTTGAGTCTAGAATGTTCCTTCCATTCAGTGTAGTGTTTCTTGAGGCTGCAGCCACTGTTTTGCCAAATCACAAAGATGAACTCAGTGGGCTCACTCCTTGAACAGCGTGGGCCTGTTGCTCTGCAGGCTATAGGACTGTCTACCGGCTTAGAAGCAGAAAAGCTGAGAGGGGCAGCCAATGCCTTGTTACAGGGGAGTCCTAACACTGCAAATCACCCCTGAAGCTGCTGCCCCCTGAGCTTTCCTGCTGCTTGACCACAGTCAGGACTGTCTGGGGAACAACCATGGTTCATCTCATCAGACATGCTTTGGGTTACTTAGCGCTGAACCAGACAGACATGGTTTCTCCAGGTTTAGATTCCTGTGACTTGCAGGCGCTACAAACCTTCTAACCAACTGAATTGCATGTTTGTAGCCAAATAAACTAAATGTAGCCAAGAGAGCCCTCTCCCCAAATGGGAGAAACTGTGACCTCCAGGGTCGGCTGACTCTGCCCTTAACTAATGGAGGGGCGAGGAAGGAAGATGAGGACAAGGGAGGATTGTTCTGAAAATCTGCCTTCACGCTACAGCCCTGGGCCACACAGCACACCCCTGTTTGGCAGGTACTTGCAGTGTAAGTGAGAAGGGAGCTTGTTTCTTTATCTGAAAGTTCAGAAATAAGAGATGTAATTAACAATGATTAAGGATATGCTCGAAATAGATTTTGTGAATATAAACACTGAGATTGATGCTCACTTTTCGAGTTTATTCATTAGTCTCTTCACAAGCACCTTGTGATTTCTGTGGTGTCCCCCCCACCCCTGCAGCTATATTGAGATATAATTGACTATAACTTTATGTAAGTTGGAGATGTACAATGTGTTGATTTGATATATTTATATTGCAAAATGATTACACAATGGCTTAACTAACACCTCCATCACTCCGTGATATTACGTAATTACCATTTCTTTTTTGTAGTGAGAACATTTAAGAGCTTAGCAGCTTTCAAGTATAGAATGCGGTATTAATGATAGTCACCATCTGAGAAGTATGGCGATGGAAAATAGTACAACCACAGAGAAAGAAGCACAATAAAACAGAAGGACACTCTACTGAATGACAGAAAATGGTTGCACATCACACATCTGACAAAGGGCCGATATCCAAGATATATAAAGTACCCATACAACGCTACATAAAGAAAACAACCCAGTCAAAAATAAAAAGGGTAGAAGAGTTAAATAGACACTTGCCCAAAGAAGACATAGAGATGGCCAACAGGCACATGAAAAAAAATCATTGCTTATCATTATCACTTATTACTTATTGTAACGACAATGAGATACCATTTCACAATTATGAGGATGACCCATATCCAAAAGACCAGAAACCACAAGTGTTAGGATGTGGAGTTAAAGGAATTCTGTGCACTCTTGGAGGAAATGTAAACTGGTCCAGCTCCTATGAAAAACAGTATGGAGGTTTCTCAAAATATTAAAAATGGATCTACCATAAGACCAGCAATTCCACTCCTTGGCAACTACCCAAGAAATGCATAAACACTAATTCAAATGAATATATGCACTCCTATGTTCATGTTCATTGCAGCACTGTTTATAATCACCAAGTTATGGAAACAACCTGAGTACTCAAGGATATCTAAAAGGATTAGAAAAATGTGGTACTTATACACAATGGAATTGTACTCACCTATAAAAAAATCACATCTTGCCATTTATGAGAACATGGATGGAACTAGAGGGGATAATGCTAAGTGAAAGAAATCAAAGACAAATACTGGATGATTTTACTTATGTGTGGAATATAGAGAACAAAACAAATGGTCAGACAAAACCAGACCAATAACAAATCTTAGAAATCTGACTGAAAAATTGATGCTACCAGAAGGGAGTGGGGAAGAGGTAAACAAGGTGGGGAAGTGGCGCAATGGACTAAGCTGGAGGACAATGGCTTCCTTGGTGGTGGGTGCGGTGACATGCATATGAGTAGGCGTGATTTTATGTCTCTCAATCTCATACAGTATTGTAAACCAGTATTGCCTAAATTTAAAAATAATAAAGTAGTGCAACTAAAGTTTCTTAAAAAGCTACCTTTGACCCAGCAATTCCACCCCTATTTATTTACTCAAGCAACTGAAAAATATCTATACAAGGATTTTAAATGTTCCTAGCATTATTATAACACAGAGCTCCCAAGCTAGAGCCAAATGTCTATCAACTGTGGTTGCAAATAGAAAACATGGTATCTTCATATTTTGGAATGCTCATCAGTTATCAAAAGGATTTGAACTATTTCCATGCACTACAAGGATGAACCTCAACAAATCCTCACAGGAAGAACTTCAGAATCAAAAGGTCACACATTGTGTAATTCTCTATTTATGAAATGTTCACAAGAGGCAAATCTAAAGGCATTAAGCAGACCAGTAGTTGCCTGACACTAGGAACAGAAATTTACTGTAAACAGAGCAAGGACAGAAATGGGGGGAGAAGTCCTGGAGGGACTTGGGTGAGAAACTTGTTGGGTTGATAAATCCAGTTTTAAAACTGGTTTGTAGTGATGTTTGCACATCTTTTTAATTCACTAAAAAATCATTTACTTGTATTCTCATGATGGGTGAAATTTATGTATTTTATCCCTCAATAATGCTGTTCACCAGAAAAGAATGGAGACTGTGATTTGTTTCATAGATGATACAAATTTTGGCAATATATTGAAAATTCTTCAGGCTGGATGATGATGAGTGGGGATGGAGAATCCCTCCTACGGTGTACAAGTGGGACCTTTTCTCCACACCTCGCAAGCTGGGTGACTTCCACAACCACATGCTCTTCTCAGTCGTAGTAGTGACTTCTCAAGTATTTTTTTTTTTTTTTAAGATATCTGAATGTCTTTATCCATTTAGGCTTTCAGAGTGGTCAGAAAAGGAGTTCATCTTGCAGCTGCTTATTTAAGTTGTATTAATTTATCTGTCGAATGGCTGCAAAAAATATTCTCTGCTTTAAATGTGTCTGTGTGTGTGTGTGTGTAAAATACAGAGAATAATACAGAAGGCACTCTTATCTTTTCAAATTTGTCCTCAGCGTGCAAGCCTCAGTGCATTCACTCAATCATTTATAAAACAAGTATTTATTGAGGTCCTTCAAGTAACGCCAGGTACTCTTTGCAGTACTGGAAATACATCACTGAACAAAACCAACAAAGATTCTGTTTTATGCAGCTTGAACTCTAGGACTGATACTCTCATACTTTAATGTGCACAAGAAGCACATGAAGATATTGTTAAAATGCAGATAATGATGCTGTAAGGTTTGGATGCTGCTTGAGATCTGCATTTCTAACAAGTTCCTTTGATGTACAGTGCTACTGGTATACAAAACATTGCGTTTCAAGGTTTTAGGTGGGAAGGGGACATTTTTGGAAAACAAAGAAGTCCGTCATTCACGAGTTTCCATACTGAATTATTTGAAATAATTCTCATCTGTTCTGTGGCAGGATCACTGACCTGTTCTGCCCTGAAGGGCCCCACACTTGTCACTTGGCCCTTGATTCAATTATTTCTCTCTCTGGACTTGGACACCACCCAGTCCAGCAGCAGACGCAGATCACACCCTCTCACACTGGCACTGTGGCTTCCTATCCAGTAACTTCTCTGAGTCTCTCACAGGTCAGGACTTGTGTATCAGAATTCCCTTAGAGATCAGTGCTGCTTTTGCACCTCAAGGGCCCATTTAGGAGGTATCAAGCTGTATGTAGATCTTTGGAGCTGACCTTCATCCTTTTCTGGTATTATAGTTTAACTCTGTCCTGTTCACCACTTCTAGGTTATAGTGTTAAGGAGGAGCTATGGGAAAAATAAACCATCCTTGTGATCTGCTTATGTTTTATGTGCTTGTTTCCCCTGTGTGGGAAGCAATCTCTTTGTGTTTGTGTGACTGTTATACAAAGTGACTTAATTCTATTCAGGTCTTGTGCTGTGCTTCAAGACAGCAGACACTTCTATGCAGCCAGATTGCTGAGGCATTTTACCTGCCACCACGGGGAAGTAGGAAGGTAGTGCCAGCTTATAAGAATTCTGCTTCTAGGAATCCATTCTAAGGTAGTCATTTGCGAAAGGAAGTTCATTCAACATCCTTCTAATAATCAGCACTTAAGGAAAAAAATTCCTAAGTATCTGTATTAGTTTCCTGTTGCTGCTATAACAACTTACTTCAATTTCAGTGACTTTTTTTTTTAATTACTTGTATTCAGGTAACACTGGTTTACAACACTGTCTATCATTTAAGGATATAGGTTCACCCCTCTTCAGAGGTACATCACCACACCTACCACCAAAGTACCCATAGTCCTTCACCATTGCTCATTAGGTCCCCTCCATCATTTGCATTTTTTTTTTTTTTACCTCTGTTGACTGCCCATCTTCTTTGGCTTGTGGTGTTCTTCATCTTCAAAGCCCATCCTATACACTTCTGCTCTGTTATCATATTGTCTTTCCATTTTGACTACTACTGCACACTTTTAATAGGATTATTGTGAATACATTAAGTCATGTAGATGATACTGGATAATATCTCCATTTAAAAATTTTTAAATTAAGATTCTTAGCTCAATCACATCTGTGATATCACTATATAAAGTAGTATGCACATGTTCCAGGTATTAGAAATGTGAACATATTTGGGGGGACACTATTTAGTTAACCACAATATCAAACCAGAGCAAGTGATTGTTATATTTATTCAGTGAAATATTATCCATTTATTAAATCTGCTGAATAACATTTAATAAAAACAGAAAGTTATCATAATTCATTAAGATTTGTTTACTAATCTAACATGGTCTATCATCTCGGTCCTATTTTGACCCGAGATATGGCCGAATGAAGGCTTAGCCCTCTGGCATCTTATGTCCCAGGCAAGGAGATAGACAGTAAACAATTTCACAAATTAATCAAAAGGGTAGTTATAGTAGTACTATGTGCTATGAAGTAAATTAGGGGGTGGGAAGAAGGGTGACCTCACATACGGAACCCAGGAAGGGAATTTCCACTGACAGAAGATGAAGAGCTGACCACATGAAAACCAGAGTTCAGAACCTTCCAAGAAAAAGGGAAAGCAATGGCAATGACCTTTCTTGACTTAGGTAGGGAATTGGTATTTTAAGACTATGACCAGCAGTAGGCATAGTAAACAAAGAGAGAGGCGGACAGTTAAGCCCTGGAAGCTTACTCTAACATCCCATTTCTTTCTTACAGAGACACCCACAGTGTAGTGTGGAACACCAACATATATAATTACAGTACTGGCTTTCCTGATGTCTGCTGTAACTATAGTAGTTTAGGGATTGTGATACAGTCCATGCTAACAAAGATGTATGATGAAATCAGTCTTGGAAAGAGGCTTCTCCAGGACTTTTGCAAAGGAGATAGAATCTGTAGTTTATCTCCTTGAACTTTTGACTTATACTTTGAATTCTTCTCTTTTTCTCTGGAACATGGAAAAGGTCTTGGAGATGGAGCAGTGCCTTACAACCATGAGATGGAGAGCTTGAGGCTAAGGATTCTGGAACAGGAAGATAAAAGGTATGTAGGGCTTTGAGGGTATCATGCACCTGTGGCATTCATTCATTCAACTTCTTTGGTTCGCCTACTCCATCCAGGGTCCCATGATGTGAATTAGAATCCAGTCCCTAAGTGATATGTAGAAAATTTGTCTCATATGTAAATGTAGATAATTGAGGGATTGAAGGAAGAGTGATATGGTCTGATTTATGTTTGTAACAAATCGAACCTCTCTACTATAAAGAGATTAGACTGTTGGTCCTAGAGGGGACATCAAGTAGATGATCATTTCAGCAGTTCATGAGACTAAGCCAGCTCTCTTAGACTAAGGTCATAACAGTGAAAGTGGAGACTGCTAGACAGAATATAAATGTGTTTTACAAAGTTAAAGAATGGAAACTGAACTGTATATACAGTGAGACAATAGCAACTAATACTGAGTATCTGATATGGGCCGGGGGATTGTAAGACATCACATATACTAAGGCATGTAATCCGAACACTGTGGAATAGAGTGAAGCAGACCTCTTCTTATCTGCATTTTATAAGAAAATCAAGGGGTCAAAAGGGTAAGCCTTTTTCTAGTAAGTGATTATTTGCATGTGTGTGTGTTGGGGGGATAGGAATGGAGATAATGAAATATGGGTGGTGACATTTTAGCAAAAAGACTAGAAGGAATCATACCAAATATTTTAGACATTTATCTCTGAGCAATAGGATTACAAGCAGTTTTTCTTCTTTATACTTTTCTCACTTTGAGATATTTCTACAGTAAGCGTGTGTTACTTTCATATGCAGAGAATAATTAAAATATAGATCTTATGGTTTAGCATTGTGATGTTTAGCAGTAGATTTATTATTATATTAGCTATTTTTTTTTTAACATACAAGATGGGGTACAGGCCAGAGGCGTGGGGCGGCGAGAGGGTTCACCAGAGACAGAGTGGGGGCAGAACAGGCAGATCAGAAGTACACTGCTGGGGGGAGCAGCGGGCGAGGCAGGAGAGGTCTGCCCCACCATGTGGGATTCTCCCCGGCTAGGCGTCGAACTCACGTCGCCACTGCCGACAGCTCCACAGCGCAGTGCTCAACCGCTGTGCCACCAGGGAAGCCCTATATTAGCTATTTTTAAGCAAAGAAAGAGACATATTATAGTTATAGTTACAGTGGCCAAGATGGTAATCATACTGAATTAAGCAATGGAGTGGATTAAATTCCTGGACCTCTCGGGCATAATTATGGCTTCCTCATCCTAGCCAGGTCATCTTTTTACTAACTGATGATCTCTTCTAGGAGGAGTCCTATTTAAATAAACAAACTTTCCAGCTTTTCCAAACTCCCCCATTATAGACAAGGTGCTTTGAACACACAGTCTACCTATTTGTTCAAATGTGTCCCCAGTGTCTGAATTCTGTATGCCAAGTTGTCTTTCTTTGAAGAATTTCCCTTGTCTGACATGACATCATTTTGTTGATTTATGCTGGAGAACCCTCCAGGAAATACTCTACCTCTGTTATATATGTGTGTGTGTGGATATAAATTATAGAACAACAAATCATTAGAAGGTGGATTCACTGATCATATTCCTATGACTTGGAGCTGCTCAAAGGTAAATCCCATGAAGTATTCCTGTGCCCCTTTTGGCAGGGTCAGCAAATGAGGGTAGGACAGTCAAAATTAAATTGGCAGTTCGGGGACCCTAAAACAACGTTTTACGTATCTAATCCTGAAGGTGTCGGGAGCCCCTTTTAAAAAAATCCAGCTTTGAACCTGTCTGCAGGCAGTGAACATTTATTTCATTGCTTAGAACAGCCATCTCTGTATCTTCCAACTTCTTTATCTGTCTGTTTACTCAGTTCTATGAAGGACTTGAGACTATGGGAGGATGTACTCCTTATATTTGCATAAAAATGTTAAAGGACATAAAATCCATGCTATACTAAAAGTTCAGGACAAAATTGTAAATAATCCACACTTTATTCTTTACAAAGAGCTCTTTGTGTCATTATATTTTTTGCCATCTCTTAGATTTGACCAACTCATAAGTGATAGTAGCCATCAGATTATGTAGCAAAATTCATGCAATGTCAGTAGGGAAAAAAATGATGATAAAGAAATAGTGTTTGTTTCACAATCACCAAACTTGTAAAAGATGAGACTAGATAGGCTTCAGTAGAAGAATTGACTGAGGACTAGAGAGAGGTATTTTGTTTTGTGTTGTTTTTTGTTTTATTCTAAAACAGATATTGGAACTTAGTTTAAGCTACATGACAATACCAGTGTTTGGGTAAAACAAAGAGAACAGATTTCAATTGAGCAAGGCACTTCTTCCTAAATGAACTAATTCTGATAAATCACCAGGACATGAGGCTGCTAGATTCCAGACAATGAATTTATACAAAAGGAAACAAAGTCCCATAGACATTTTTATTGTAGATGTTCTCACGATGTCAGTGCCAAGCTATAAAACAAGCAAAGAACTGGGCATAATTACAGCTTTTCTCAACAGAGCAAGGAGAATAGGTTTGAGAAAAGCCCATTGTAACTCATGGCTGGGAGGGTCTCGCTACAGGATCGTAAGTCAAATTCAAGGGCAGGGACCATCGCCATGCTGTGCCAAGCCTTGCATGTGATCTGTGAACGTTAAGTTGGGTTATCTCAGGTAGGCAAGGGAAGGACAAGCCTAAGTCCTGACACCAGTGATTTGGGATCTGGTCTTTGCCCTCACATGGTGCAGAGTTGCCTTCGCCAGCTCCTCTGAGCTGGTTTTCTCATTCATAAAATAGAGTGCTGTGAATATGGGCCTTTCCAACCCAAGCATTCTGAGTATCATTCTTCTGCAACCTTATCTTGTATTCTTGACTCCATTTCCAGGGTAGCATTGTAAAATTTTGTTGATAACTGAAAAGGGAAATTCCAAATTTTAGAAAAGAGACTCATAACCTGCCAATCATGGTGTGATGGGTTGCAGTGGCCCCAGTTCTTCCACAGTTGGTGTGTTCCAAGCCCCGCCTAATGGCTGCCTGAAACCACAGATAGTACCAAACCCTATATATTCACACCATGTTTTTTCTCTACATACATACCTATGACAAAGTTTAATTTATAAATTAGAAACAATAAGAGATTAATAGCAACGGCTAATAATAAAATGAGTAATTATAATATTACTATACTGTAATATAACATAACATATTTATTATTAATATATTATACTGTAATAACATTTGTATAAATGTGATTTCTCGCAAAGTATCTTATTGTGTGGAACGGTTTGAGACTGTGGGTAACTAAAACTGCAGGAAGTGACAGCAGAAAAGGGGGGCTTACTGTATATTATTTTTTATCAACTATTTCACTTCCTTCCTTGAAGAACCCCCTCTTGTATGAGGTTCATATGCCTTCATACTGTTGAACTCAGGAAAGGTCACGTGAACGTACTTTACTCAAGGGAATATGAATGAAGTAACACGTCACTTCAAAAATGAATCTTTTAGATTTTCTGTATCTTTTCTGTGTGTTGTGATGACCGCCAGATAGATCTGAAATAGAGGATGTTCTGTCAGCCACGTCTGGAGGGAGAGACCAGCGTTTGAAGCAGTTAGTGATCGTGAATTGTGGGCAGCAATAAACCTTTGGTTTAAGCCACTGCAAATTGGGGGTTCATTTGTTGGCCTTGCAAAACCTCTCTTCTCCTGATTCTACAATCACAGAATTCCACTGAAGAGTTAGTTCTTGTAACTCAGATATTTCTTTCCCTTTATTCTAATCTACATCTCTCTTCTTTTTGAACAGGACTTTCTCTCTGGCCTAAGAAAGCCTGTGTTCTCAGTGGGAGCTCAGTGGGTGGCGGGGTCCGTGACAATGTCTGCGCTGAGTTGTGTCATGGAGAAGAGAGCAGATAACCTCAAATGGAAAGGGCAGTATTTAAACTCCTATACATATAAAACAAAAGCAATAAATTGGGATTGAGGGAAGTGTGTCAGATCTGGTTTCATTCAGAGAAAACTGAGTCATGAATTAATTGTGTCTCCTTGGTTAACTAAACCTACAAATCTCAGTTTTCTCATCTACAAATTGAGAGAGCCAAGTTACATGGCCTGCAAAATCCCTTTGTCTTTAAAACTCTGATTTAATGGGTATCACAGTACTGTCAGGCACAATCCCATGGGCATTAATAAAAACTCATATGCTCTTCACTCAAATGCCTTTGATCCCACAGAAATTCAGGGATGGGATGGGGATAGGCAGGGAACTGGGGTTGGGGAGAAGTGACATCAAAAGAAAAGGTTGTAGGGATGAAAAGCATAACTAAATAATAAAAATGGGTCTTCCAGTAGTCTCCCAACTCAGAAACTTTTATTGGATCTTATACAACTATTCTTTTATGCTCAGACTGAACTTCCCCTTCTTGGATTTTAATAATAAAGAAACTGGCACATTAATTTTTTAAAACAGGAAATGATAGGGCAAAGACTCCATAAACAGCTGAAATGTTAATCACACAAAGGCTCCCAAAGCAATTTCGTTCTGGACTCCTCGTGGTTATGCATTATAATAGGAATTTTCATCAGAACACTGGCCCTGGGATAGGCTGCTGGGCAAATGGTATCTACGCCAGCCTGAATCCCTGTGCTGACTTTTAAAGGGGTAAATAGAACAGAATGTTCCAGAAAAGCCATTGACATAGGGGATGAAGCAAAGGAGGAGCGTATTAATCAATTTTGAGATACTGCTGGTTTCTGTGCATGTATTATCTCATTGATTTCAACAACAGTCCATGATGAGATGTGATCATCATGCTTACTTCACAAATGATGAAAATGAGGCTCAGGGATATTAGGCACCACAAATGGGTGGCATCGGGGGAGGAGCAGAGGCTTGTTTGTTCTAGGTTCTGATAAAAAAAAAGTAGGTTGAAATTGAATATTTAATGAAGAATAAACGACAGCTAAAAAATAGAGGAAACTAAACTGCAAACATCTCTAATATAATTAGTAGAAACAAATGCCTGATCATTATTTAGCGAGGCTGTAGACAGATGTAGACATTTTATAATGCCAATAGATACCTTACGTGTACCTTAGGTACATTATGTAGAGTGGGTTACTTAATGGAGAAATGAAAGCCACTTTTAATAGAGTGGTGCTTGGAAACTGCTGGATCAGACAAGTAATTTCTTCATTTCAGGAACAATTTAAGATCTTTACAGAACTTTATTCTCTAACTCTCGGTGGTCCACATTATATCAAGTACATTTTAATAAGGAAATTGGTATATTTTAACTTTCATGTAACTGTCAAGATTTAATTGTTATCAGTTAACAAAATGATGCACTTAAGCATTTAACAGTAGCATTTATTAATTCCTGTCTTTTATTTAGAGTCAGTACATTTTTGCTTCATTTTTTTTGTGGGTTTGGAAATTTTTTTTAAAAAAGATTTTATTTTTATTTAGGCATATAAGAACTGGGGTGTAGGCCAGAGGTGCAGGGGGTGAGAGGGTTCACCAGAGACAGAGCAGAACAGGCAGATTGACTGAAATACACTGCTGAGGGGAGCAGCAGGCAAGACAGGAGAGGTCTGCTGCACCTTGTGGGTTAGCTCCCTGGCCAGGATCAAACTCATGCTGCAGTGGCTGGCTATGGCTTGATAGTGCTGAGACATTAACCCCTGCACCACCAGCGAGGTCTGGGTTTTGAAATTTTATAGGCCTTAGTGTTGTGCTTTTGATGCCTAGTGGTAGAAATTAATGTATTTGTATCTTAAAACATTTTTTAAAAATAATGACTCTAGAATTCCATTTTTCTAAACAATTGCAAAACGTAAGAAGTAGAGTAGTGTTTAAAATGCTGCAGTATTTGCTCTCAAGAAAAGTGTCTAGAAACAAGCCCATGTTTCCACAAACATGAGTAGTTTTATATTTGAAAAGCTACAGTTAATAGCTACCCTCAAATTAAAGAAAGTTTTATTAAAGTGTGCAGGTAGGCAAGCCACGTTTCATAATTAACTGGCTTACATGAGCATCAATGCATCTTATTATAACTCAAAATATGTTTAGAAGTCAACGTACAAACAGCCTTCTTATGTAGTATCTTTTGACATAAATTAAAATAAAACAAAAATGAGCCACTTCCATGATAGTGAAATAGGAAGGAAATGACTGGGTACAGTTGCAGATGTTGTATTTCCTGCTTACAAATAAAAGGCACTTGTTTGCAATTATTACAAATACTGCCATTTGAAAATCTTTCTCTTTTCCCTGAATTCTAGTGGTCCACCATTCCTCAGAAGGACATGGTTAGTCAATTCATTATTACAATTACAAAAGATAAATCTCACAGCGTCTTTCAGGGTTCAGCTCAGGGTCCCCTCATACCTACTGTAACACTTAGGTTTCATTTACTCATGATGGATACCATCTTCTATTATTTTCCAACTTATTTCTGTCTGGCCTTATAGGAATGGCAAACTTGAAGGTGCTTTTGTCAGCTGTGTCTGATTTCTGAAAGGAACCCCACTGAGCAGAAACATGGATGCCATGTGTTTGCCTTTAGACACTATCAGATATTTGCCTTGTCTTTAATAGCTCAGGTGGTCATACTGTTAGTTCAAATCTGCTATTCCGTGTTCAGGTAGGCTGAATCAGGGCTTATTAAAGTGACCTGAATTAATTCTTCTCTCTTCTCAATCCATCAATTAATCAGTCAACCAAAAAACATTTGTTTAAACACAACTGAAAATACTACTTTTTCAAGCAGCAAAAATAACTGTATAATTAAGAATAAAGGGTCTCAACTGAATAAGTACAAATTTAAGATCTAAAATCTAGGGACAGGCATTAAAAACAATAATAACTGTGTTCATGACAAAATGAGATTTTTTTTTCCTGAGGTCGTTCAGTGATGCTTCAACATCAAAAAACCAGTCAACATTATTCACCGTATCAATAAAAGGAAAGATAAAATGTGACTATATGAATAGATGCAGAGAAAAATTTTGATAAGATTCAACATCCATTTATGATTTTAAAAATCCCTCAAAAATAGGGCTAGATGGGACATACTTCAACATAATAAAGGCCATATATGGCAAACTCATAAGACACTTTTAAAAGAAATAGAAGACACAGAGAAATAGAAAGGTATACCCTGCCCATGGATTGGAAGAATTAACATTGTAAAAATGGCCATCTGATCCAAAGCAATAACAACTTCAATACAATACCTATCAAAGTTTTAATGTCATTCTTTAAAGAAATAGAACAAATATTATTGATTTCATATATAACTATAAAGACTCTGAATAGTCTAATCAATCCTGACAAAAGAGAGAATGAATGGTGGTATCACATGCGCAAACTTCAAACTATATTACAAAGTTATAATAATCAAAACAGTATATTACTGAAACAGAAAACAGATACACAGATTGTTGGCATAGAACTGAGCCCAGAAATAAACCCACACATTTGTGGACAGTTAATGTAGGAGTCAATTGTATATACTGGAGAAAGGAAAGTGTCGTCAGCAAATACTGTTGGGAAAATTGGACAGCCACATTTAAAAGAATGAAACTAAACCACTATCTCACACCATACACAAATATTAACTCAAAATGAATAAAAGTTTGGGTGTAAGATATGAAACCATAAAATGCATAGAGGAAAACATAGGAAAAACACTCCATGACATAAACTTCAGTGATGTTTATGGATTCATCTGCAACAACAAAACAAACAAACAAACAAACAAAAAAAAAAGCAGTTGACACTACAACCAACTAAAAATCTTCTGCATGGCAAAATAAATTATCACTAAAACTTAAAGACATCCAACTGAATGGCAGAAAATATTTGTGTTCCATATATCTGACAAGGGGCTGATAGCCAATATCTGCAAAGAACTCATACAATTTAGCAAAAACAAAACACACAACCCAATCAAAATATGGGCAGAAGAGTTAAGTAGACATTTTTCCAAAGAGGATGTACAGATAGTCAATAAGGACATGAAAAAATGTTCGTCATCACTTATCATCAGAGAAATCCAAATTAGAACCACAAGGGATACAGTCTCATACTTGTGAGAATGGCCCATGTAAAAAAAGACCAGAAATAACAGTGTTGGTGAAAATGTGGAGAAAACAGTATTGTTGATGGGAATGTAGACTGATCACCCCTTAAAGATATGGTATTGAGGTTTCTCAAAATATTTTAAAAAGTCATATACCATATGATCCAACAACTCTACTTCTAAGTATCTACCCCCCAAAATATAGATCACTAATTCAAAGGTATATATGCACTCCTAAGTTCCTGTAGCACTAGTTGTAATAGCCAAGTTATGGAAACAATGTAAGTTCTCAAAGACAGATTCCAGTAGGACAGATCAGGAAGAATGTGGTATATATATATGCAATGAAATATTACTTAGTTATATAAAAACATAAACTCTTGCCATTTTCAACATGGATGGAAAAAGAGATTATGCTAATTTAAATAAGTCAAAAGGAAAAAGGCAAATACCAGAATATGTTACTTATATGTGGAATATAGACAAACAAAACAAAGCATCAGAAAAATATTCATAAAAAACTCCTAATAATGTGACTCTGGAATTGAGACTGCAAGATGGGGGGGGGGCAGGGAAGGGGACACAATGAGACTATGGGTGCTTTGGTGATGGGGTTTGGTGTGGTAATAATATGCCTAAACCTGAAGGGTATGATCCTATACCTTTAAACCATATACAATGTGTGAGGTAATCAGTGTTACCTCAATAATAAGCTTAAAAAATACCTAGAAGCCATGAAAAAGAAAATTCTGTGTTCAGGACTGGTGATTTAAGAGGTATTATATTCTTTGTAAAAATTCACAATATTTATCAAAAGCTTTGAAACTTTTCCCATGATGAAGCATGAACTATGGTTAGGAGCATTTACTTAGGTTCCAAACCTAGTTCCTGCACAGAATTCAGAGTGACTTTGAGAAGTTACTAAGTCATGGTGCTTCACTACGGTATATCCTTACTCAAAAGTATTAAACAAACATTAAAATTGGATTTTCTAAGAATGTGGAAATGGAGAACTTCTTGATATAATGTTATTTTTTAGAAGCAGTATGTAGCATTGTCTATATACATTATGATCCTAATGCTATTAGAAGAAACAGGAAAATTCCCAGAAAGAAATATCAAACTATTATCAGTGGTAGTTGTCTCAGGGTTCTGAAAGTTGGAATGATTTTCTTTCTTAACTCTAATCTTTGCTGTGGCTTCTAATTTTCCACAAATGTGTGCTTACTTTTATGCTTAGGAAAAAAAGCAGGAAAAACATATATTAAAAAACACACATAAAAAGGAAAAGTGGTGGTTGAAATGTTAAAGTTCATATTTTTATCTTCTAAGCAGCTAAATAAGCACACATAATGGGAATCTCAAATGTCTTCAAGGAATGGCAGCTTTTAAAGTAAGAAATAATTTTAAGGTTTAATTAACTAAGGAGTATTCTTTCAATAAACATTTTATTTTATTTTTTAAAAAATTTATTTATTTACGCATGCAGGAGATGGGGTGTAGGTCAGAGGCGCAGGGGTGGGGGTGAGAGAATTCACCAGAGAAAGAATGGGGAGCAGAACTTGCAGATCTACTGAAATACACTGCTGAGGGGAGCAGCAGGCAAGACAGGAGAGGTCTGCTGCACCATGTGGATCAGCTCCCTGGCCGGGAATCGAACTCGTGCTGCAGAGGCTGCTGATAGCTTCGTAGTGCTGAGACTTAACCCCTTGTGCCACCAAGGAGGCTCTCAATAAACATTTTATATATGTTTATATATATAAACATTCCATATCTATATAGTTGTATCTATTTCTATGTGTTCCCTATCCTTTTTTTAAATGGAGAATCTTAAGTGGTGAATCACATCATGGCCAGAAAGTGGTGAAGCAAATACTGATGAGTTTTGGATAAACTCAGCAATAACTCAAGTCAGTAGATGAGTAGGAACCAAGCCAAGTTTCAAGGGGAAAAAACAACAACTACAGATGATGATCTTGGGAGTTGGTAAAGCAATTTGCAAAGGTTAAATATTATTGCAAATGTGACAACTGGAGATACTAAAACTCATTCCATTATCTGCCAGCTAAGTGACGGAATCCCCATGCATCCTGGGGTGTCCCTTAGTCTACCTTTTTCTTAGAAGTATGAATTATTAGCTGCTTTGAAAATTTTTCTCCACTCTTTTCTTGGCTCAGAGGAAGAAGTATGTCTTCATGGTGGGTTTCCAAGGATTATTTACTGCTGAGGCAAGGCCTATCTGGATAAAAGGTGCTCTGAACACTTGTAAACCTGCCCACTGCCTCAAAGACTTGTAGAAGTAGCTCCGAAGTGAACATAATAATTACTGCTCTTAATGGCTGAGGTCTATTTCTTTTTCATTTTTACGGTACCTTTGTGCCTCTAATCCAGGGACCCAAGAGAAAGTTACATAGGAAAATATTAAGGCTGTGGACATATCCTTTAAATAGGAGATAGGCACAAGATACATGCTCAACTGCTTTAAGTGCTAATTGTAATTCATTCGAAAGGAAGCATTCTTAATTTATAGCCTTTAAAAGAAACTGTCTTTATTATGCTGCAGGGTATTCTAAGTGTGTATCATGGCTAATATTTTATGCATACATTTTTTTTTCAGTTGAAGGCTTTTGCCATAATTCAGCTTTAACAAACTCTGTTCTGAGCTGTAACTCAGAGCATGACATATATCCATTGTCCAGCTATAAATCTATGGTTGTTATTATACTTTTATGAATCTGATTCATGCAGAAAGCATTATCCCTGCAACTTTAATTAAGGAGTTAGGAATTTCCCCATTTGAATTCCTAGCATTATTTACACTTTATTGCATCTTCCCCCATGAGCCCCCAAATGAGATATTTGGATTACAAATCCTTAGAAGAATAAAATTCATAAGCTCTAAATCAGGGATGGATAAGTGGATTTAATCTAGTTTTAGAACTGACTTTGATGGTTCAAATTGCATTGAGTCTCTTAGGACTGGATCAATCATTAATATCTATCTTTTTAAAGCTGTAATTTTTGATATTTGTTGGTATCAGGATATTAAGATAAGATCTTTCGATTGGTTCCTTATTTCTGGGAAGTCCTCTGGTCTATTTAGTGCAAAGAATATACCCATCTTAATTCTGTAAGGTTGAATATGAGTTCCTTGGGAAGGACTGTTCTTGAAAGGGAAGTGAAGTTAGTGTTAAGTCAGGTAGGAAATCAGTTGGCAAATAGAGGGAAATAATAACTGGCAAATAGAGGGAAATAATAAGGGCATACTGCATGGGAAACAAGACTTCAAAGCTTTTCCTTTGCTTGCAGTTCTTCAAATCATATGTCATAGACAGTGAAGAGGAGACAAAAGCGTGGAAGAGAAATCACAATGTGGACACCTCTGTTTCTTCTCTCTCTTCTTGCAGTACTATATATCTGTTGTTTGTAATGTATTCATTATTATTTATATGCTAGGCATTATGCTGCATGCATTCTTTTGATATTTTCTTTAATCCTTCCATTATAAAGGGTATTGTTACCTCCACTTTTTAGATGAGAAAATGGAACTTCAGAGAGGCTAAGTGACACTCCAACCCTATAACTAAAGTAGCAGCGGAGAATTAACCTTGTACATCTCACGTCAACGTCTATAATCTCAATCAATATCACAGAGATTAAAAGAAATAGTAACTACTAAGTCCTCAGTGCCTCCTCAGAGCCAAGCACTTTATGTAGATAGTGCATAAGAAATGGGACAGGATATTTGGCCAGTCTAAACTTTTAGTTCATTAATTCTGAAAAAGTAAAGATTTGTCTAAAATTCATTTGCTATGTGCTCTGCAGAAGTTTCTTGCCTGTTTTCCTCTACCTCATTTTCTAATCTCACATTTAGAAGGGATGGGGCATTTTGATGACTTTTCCAGTTATTAGAAATTCTCTTTGAGAATCTGGTATTATTTTTCCAGTCCACAGTTCACGTCTTTGAGAACAACTTCACAAGAGAGCTTTAGAAATTAATGTGTGGTGGCCGTTGCACGCTCAGCCTCCTTTTAATGAGAAATGGACAGGTTATTATGCTATTACATGGCACATCCTATTCCTGAAAGCCATCTTAAGCTGTTCGGGATAATGTATCTCTACACTGCATCAGCCTCTTTGTTCCATAGATGCTATTTTTTAGAGTTTTATGAACAGCTAATGGCTCCTTAGGAGAACATTGTAATCGTTCAATCTGGATTTTCCAGCAGTCTTGGTGTAAGATGATAAAATGCCCATGGGGTAGTACCAATTTGAGAAGGATGATTAACTCCAGATTTCCCATCCTTGGGACATTGTGAATGTCTGGATCAAGGTCTGATGTGTTCCAGATGATGCACAAAGATGTACAAACACACAGGCTTCCATTATGAGGGAGACTGGGAACAAATGAGTACATTATTCATTCAGTTAATCAACCACTAAAATATACAGTGAGTACTGCTCTGTCCCAGACACTGCTCAAGGTGCTGAGGATACACAGCACCTAGGAGGGTAGTGTTTGCATCTCTGGGAGGAGATAGGCAACAAACAAACAAATAACATTTTATTAGGAAAAGTAAAGCAGGATAAGGAGATAAAGAATAATATAGGTAATACCAGCTGTTTTATATAGAATGGGCTGGAACACTCCCCCTCCCCCTGACCCAGGTTGCACTTAGTAGAGACTTTAAGGGAGTGATGGAATAAGACTTGCAGATGTCAGAAGAGTGGTTTAGGCAATCGAGGCAAAGCCCTTGGAGTAGGAGTGTGTTTAAGGTATAGCAGAAGATGCTCTTGTGGCTGGAACAGAGAGACTGGTAAGAGACATTGAAAAGATGCAGGGAAGGGGCAGAGGGAAGCTGGGGTACAGACCATTAAGCCTCATATCATAAGCCTTGGCAAAGAATCTAGATACTATGCTCTGTGGATTGAGACACCACTGCAAGGGTTTGAGTAGAGGAATGACATGGTCTGACATTGCAAAAGCTCCTTCTGCTTGCTCTGTGTGACATTCCTGTAGGGAAAAAAAGGTAGGAAGGAAGTCATACGTGGGAGGCTGCATTAGTCTGGGCAAGAGCTGGGACTGCTACAATCAGGGTTATCATGGTGGCCATGGTAAGTGAGGATCAGATTCTGCAGATTTACTTGCAAGTGTTGCCAGAATTTGCTAATAGGGTGAATCTGAGAAAGAGACAAATCAAGATTTTTATAGCTCCATACCTAGAAGAATGGTGGTGTTATTTTATAGAGAAAGGAAAGAGTTTCAGGAGAAGCAGACTGAGAAGAAAGAGCATTACTTCTGTTTGGGACATGTTCAGTGGGAGATGCTTGGTCCACACACATGAAGCTGTAGAGGAAGCATTTGCTCGTGAGTATAGAGGCTGGAGAATAGGAATGGGCTGAAGATCTAAATTTAAAGGTCCTGAACCTGTATTTAGTTCATGAGAGGAGGTAAAATCCTCGTGGTAAGTGTTGGCAGGAAAGTAAGTTCATGATTGGTCTCTTCAAGAGGTTCAGTTATGTAATCAATTTGGTATGAAATCTCCCAAATGTTTTGCTTTCATCCACCCCTCAGAGGGCACTGTGCCCCCATGCTTTTGCAAAAGTGGTTTAAAGACAAGTGCTGCTTAAGCTAACTACAAATCTTTTTTGCTGAAGTGCTGAGAGACTTACTAGGGGACAGCAAAGCAGATGACCAACAATACTTCTCAGTTCTGTTCCTGGAGTGTTTGCTTCTATTACAGATTCTTTTCAATGGTATGGTAGCTACTGGTCAAGATCTTAGGATCATTTTGCCTTTTAGTATATGATTTCATCCTAAATGTGTATTTAGCAAAGCAGAGATTTGAAAGGAGGTTACCATGCTAGGGATGCCCATTAGTATCCCATATTAGGGAAGACACATAAGGGATACAGAGTAAATTGCACTTATGAAAGTGAATGTTGGTTCTATGCCAATATCACTGTAATTCGTGTAAGGAAGACATGATATCATAGTGATTGTTATAGGAGTGTATGATTTCCAGAAGTTTCAGATAATCTTGAAGATATGAAACCTGGGTCTTGCTGTAAGCCTTCATTGATAACACTAACTTCTAGACATACCTTGTTTTTTTTAAAGATTTATTTATTTATGCATACTAGCTGGGGTATAGGTCAGAGGGGTGGGGCGGCGAGAGGGTTCATCAGAGACAGAGTGGGGAGCAGAACAGGCAGATCAATGGAAATACACTGCTGAGGGAAGCAGCGGGCAAGGCAGGAGAGATCTGCAGCGCCATGTGGGAATCTCCCTGGCAGGGCATCGAACTCAAGTTGCCACTGCCGACAGCTCCACGGCATAGCGCTTCACCGCTGCACCACCAGGGAGGCCCTAGACATACCTTTTATATCAAGATACTTGTGATTGTAAAATTGTGTACGGAGATGGTAGATACACAGCAAACATTATGGATTTTTTTCATAAGTTCTATTGCATACTACTAGCAGGGGGCAATAAAATAAGTGATATTTTTTCCCGGAATTTGTGACATGTGGTTGTTGCCTTAATTTTGATTACAATACTATAGTTTGTAATAGTTTAAGATGCTTAATTTTACCAGAATTAAATCTTGTTGCCTTTTCTTACCCACCTAATTCGCATAGTTGAGAGTATAGCCCTATATAACTATCAATAATGATTTAATTTTAAAGTAAAACATTATAAAAATTGAAATATTCCTTAGCACACAGTCATATTATGACAGATTCTAAGACAATGCTGTCACTTTTGGTAAAATATTTCTTGAATGCTAATCTTATTAATTTCTATGAATTTACAGATAATGAAATACACTGGCTGTTTCTGCATTGACAAATTAAAAGATGAATTTAGATAATTATAACTTAGGTACTTATATATTTTAAAACAATATCAACACAATTGAGGTCAAAGGGAGGCTTTCATGAAGAATTACCTAAATAGCTCAGATTTTAATCTTTATTTTTGAATATACACATGTGATCAAACATACATGTAACTTTTACTAAGATATGTTATTTCCCAATTAATAATTAAGCATGTGCTTTTTAAGAAAATGAGTACATTTACCTAAATAATCAATTAATCAAACAAATAGCACTTGACTTCTCAATCTAGAGGAAAGAGCTATAAGTCTATAGGCATATATTTATATATATATATATATATATATATATAGAACATTTTATATATATATATATTTCATGTGAAATATATATATAGAACATTATATATATATATATTTCATGTGAAATATATTTAAAAACCGTTCTTATACAGAATTTCAGAAAATAGGACCATGTATACCTTGGATTTTATTTTTAGATTGATTCTGATTTCTGATACTTCAAATGATTGATTTGAAGTGAATTCCTTGATTTTTCATAATCTCCTCAATTGATTGTAATTAACCTCAGAAAATTCTAGGATCTCAGGGTAGAAACAGAGTTTAAAGTAATCCAGTTGCTTCTGATAATGAACCTGATCTCTTCACTATTTCTGCTTATGTTTATCAAGCCTTTCATAAATAAGACCCTCATTCCTTTGGGGGATAAATTTTCCCTCTTGAAATAATGTTGACTGCTTGAAAATATTTCCTTATCTCTATGTGGTCTCTAGCCCCCAGAAGTATCATAGAAAGTCTAATACTTCTTCTCTTTGACAGTAACTCAACCACAAAATTAAACACAGCCATAAATTCCCTCCTATTCTCTCAGCTTGTTTCCCTGTGTTTGTTTGTTTAGATTTTAGCGTAAGTACTACATATTCCTTTAGGCCTTTATACTTCAATTTCAAAATACCTCACACACCGTTTTGGAAAAAGCAGGTGACTTTCCTCCATTATTATAGGAACATACTGGTTTATAAAGAACTATCATTGAAATTAGACACAAACTTGTCTTGAAAAATAATTATAATATTTGTTTCTTCCTAGAGAGAGAGAAAATTCAATGAATTGCTATGTTGAAATTAGGCAATATAATTTGCAATATTTATCTTTCAGTGATGTTTTTTATTGGGCTATTAAGACTTACACTTAATTCAATAAATTAGGTTATTTTAAAGGTCTGCTTAGATTCATTTAATATATTTATGGACCATCAGCCATTGGACATGGGATAATCCTGAAACTCTTAACTCCTTAACTATCCTAACACTAATGTCATATATAATTTCACAGATTATCTAGTACCAAGATTTGCTCTTTGAATACAATCTATTTAAAAGCAAAAAGTTCTAAATCTACATACTTAATTATACAACATTATCATTCCTATCCCTAATTCCTTAATGAAAACAGCCATTAGCAATGCAAATAATAAAGGAAATTAGATAACTAAGGCAATACAGATTAGTGACTCTAAAATCAGATAACTGGTTTTAGTAAGTCAGGTTGAAATAGGACGTTTTTATTATTCAATAAATAATGCAGCTACCTTGTCATAAACCTTTCCCTTTTTAAGGATAAAGCACTAAATATTTTTGTTTCCTTTGATGGAAATTTTGCACAAAATTCATGGGTAGCAAAGGATTAAAAGATTATGCATTTTAACAGAATGATCTAAAACATATTCTTTCACCCCATATCAGGGATAAAACTTTTTGGATGTCATTTGTGAAACTGGTTTTTTGGTGAATTCCGTCATTTCTTCTTAGGCCCCATGTTTTGAATGGTTGCGCGTGTGGCTCTATTTCTGGAATATTTTCATTTTAACTCTTGAAAGCAGTACTTTGAAGCAGTACTGGGGTCCAGGTGATTCATTGAGAGCGGACAAAGCAGTACTTGGGAGAACTATTCATTTAAAAGATTAAAGTTCTTCCCAAGGCAAAGATTGGTGAAGAGGCCATTGTTAGTGTACAGCCAAGACAGTCTTACTCTACCTGGAGACTGGTTCGATTGATTGGGACTCTATCTGCGTCAAGCAGAAAGCATCCCCGGTATTTAGATTTCCAGATTGTACACATTAGGCATATAAACATTAATAAAAACATTTCTGCCCTTAAATAGTACATGTCACCATTAATATTCTGTTCACTCTGTCTAGATACCTGCTTTTCAATATTTGCTGTTAGACTTTATTAATAAATTGGAAGCTTGTTTTTCCCCCACATGTGTGCATTTTATCTGAAATGCTATGTTCAAGCTATTAAAGGGAAAAACAAATTCAGGCCATTCATTTATTGATGGGCGATAGGAATGCAGCATGTGCCCTGCAGTTTTAGCAGTATGAGATATTACTGAGATAAATGTTATCTTAGACACAACGTGCTTCATCTTTTGTTTAGCGTAGCAGAGGAATGTTTCACTGTCTCACGGGGTACTTGGAGGTTTCCCATTATTAAAGAGCTAGATGGGAATGATGCTGAAGCAGAGCTTCCTGCATTGGTGGAGAACCAGTGGCCAGGGCCTTCCCCTTGGCTACCTATTGGGGTTCCCTTAGGAGCTTTTCACAATCTTGATGCCTGAGTCCTTGCCCCAGATATTCTGCTGTGGTTGATTTGGGGTAAAATGTGGACATTTGGGAATCCAAAAAGTTTCTCAAGTGATTTTAAAGTGCAGACACAATCTGAAGTGCAGAAATAACTTCTGAGATGAAGATATCTCTTCTAATATGATTCTGTAATTTAAAAATCTAATCTGGTTCTATGATTTTTTAAAATTTATTTTTTATTTATATCCTTTACATTATTTGGTATTCCCCGTAGGTTTCCTACCACCAATTCACCCGTGAACCCTCACCATAGTCCCTTATGCTCTTTCTTCCCTCTCCCCTGTAGAATGTCTCTAGTTTGCCTGCTAGTTTTTGTTTTTGTTTTGTGTGTTTTTTCTCCTCCTGATCTCTTATTTATGGCTCCCCTATATTCCTCCTATAAGTGGTTCTATGATTTTTAAAGCTATGTTCTTTACGCAAGCCTCAACCTACAAAATAATCTACAAAAAAGAGTTGGTGGTGAAATACACTTGGGAAATGTTCTGTTTCTTATCATTCTTGAAGATATTCAGTTCACCTTGGCAGGTTAAAGACACTGGTAAAGAAACTTGTCTAATCCAGAGCTCACAGAATTTTAATCTGGGATCCTCATTTTTTTATAACAATATAATTTCATGAAGATCACAATTTAGTTATTATGCTGTTATATATTTGGTTACTATGGTTCTGAACGTTGTGTTTAAAAAAGGCTCTTCCCATGGTAGTTGCTTATCTATACATTACACCACAAAATGCACACACTCAAACTGGTAATTATTTTTGTGTGGCTGTTGAGTAAAGTACATGTTGGTAGGACCCTCACTGGAGTTACCTCTTCTGTGGAGCTATTGCCTTTGGACCTGGTGTTTATAATGCGAAGGGCCTGGTATTAAAGCCAACCATACACTGTTAGTGTCCAGCATCACATGGAAGGATCACGGGTCTTGTTTGAAAGTTACTATCTTGCCAGTTACTTATTTCTTATTGGAGCTGACCATCTCTGCATCTTAAATCCATTCCCCACTTTAAAATGCTTTTCCCTGTCTTAAGATGTTTTAACATTTTGATAGCATTATGGAATATATCTCTGCAGTGGTAGGAACATATGAAATGGTAGGAAAGAGAATTGGAAGATATGGGATATGGGAGGAATGGGAAATAGATACTCACAGATACAAATAAGAGTCAGATGGGGTCATGGTAAATTGGCCTTGAGACTGGAAAAGGCAATAGAAAGCAGTAGATGTCATTTATCATTTCTTCTTTGGTGAAAATCAAGATGTGTTTTATTTTTTTTTAAATATATATTTTTATTGTTATGTCTTTTACATTTTGTATTCCCCTTGGGTAGCCCACCACCAATTCACCCGTGATCCATCTCCATGGTTCCTTGTGTTCTTTTCTATTCCATTTTGTGCCCTTTCCCTTCCCTCCCTCCACCTCCCTCCTCCCCCCCCACCCCCCACTGATTGTCTCTCTCCCACCCGGCCTCCCTATAG
>PVIJ01008266.1:0-75634 GCA_004024925.1 Scalopus aquaticus
GGAGGGGAGGGGAGGATAAGGGCACAAAATGGAATAGAAAAGAACACAAGGGACCATGGAGATGGATCATGGGTGAATTAGTGGTGGGTTACCCAAGGGGAATACAAAATGTAAAAGACATAAATAACAATAAAAAAAACTGCTGTAGAAACTCTTCCACGAAGGCCTTTAGAAGGGGCACTGACAGCTTCCCCTGGTGACTGTTTAGCAAAGGGCACAGCTGGGACACTAGCGCCAGGGTTGTGATGATACCAGAATATTATTGTAGTCATGACAATTATGGTTCAAAACAAGAAAACAGTTCAAGCATCATCGGAAGCTGCTTCTTTCTGAGCTTTGCAGACCCACCTCCTTAGAGCCCTCCGCTTAGATAGCTGCTGTTGCTTTCTCCATGCATTGCCTTAGACGGGGGAAGGCAGATGCACTTGAAAATGCAGATTTGGACTTTTTGAGACTCAAATACATACAAAAAAAATCTGAGTATTTAGTATCTGTAAAAAAGAACCAACAGACCCCAGAATATAGGTCTGTAGGGAAAACCATAGAATAAGGCAGATTGTACAAGGGGTGGAACAGATCCCACAGACTGGGAGCAGAAGGCCAAGTAGAGAAGGAATCCCAGAGAACTGCTACGGCATTTATGTCTGCACGTTTCCTACCTGGGACTTGACCTGATGGGGGTGTAGGAAGGAGAGAAAGACCAGAAAGGTTGAAGGCACTTGCAAACAAGAAGACATGGGTGCCCTGAGTTAACTCTAGACTCCTACGGAGTGGGGAGAGCACAGTGGGGCAGCAGGAGGTTCTGGGGAGCGGGACCCTGGGGGCCTAGAGTGGGGTGGGACAGCAGAGTCTGGTGGGCCATAGAGTCTTTGTGTCTCCCCTGGGGACCCAGAGCTGGCTGAGCAGGGGATGGGCAGACTCAGAAGCCTGTGGACAGATGAGTGTGAACAAGGACCCCTTCGGTGGGGCACAGGTGAACTGGGGTGGGAATTTTACGGGGACGACACCTGAGAGGAGAAAGCAAACGTGGTCCCAAAATGCACAATGATGTAAAATATAAATAAATAAATAGCAACAAACCAACCAACCCCTAAGCACCCTCAGTCACAGTCACAGGGCTGGGCTGATGAGCCAGACCGACAGGGAGCGAATCTCTCTGGGGAGGCAAGAGAGGGTGGCTCTTTCCTTACTGGATTACACGAGTCTTCCCAGGTTTACTCACTCCCTAGAAGAATGAGAAGGAGAATGGAAAAGGGGAGAATTGTGAACTGTCTCATGCTCTACCAACGGGATACAGAACAAGCCAATGTCAGAGTGGACTTTACACTATTTGCCATTGCCGGAAATCTGGAAATGGGGGGGTCATTCTAAGAGCCAAATTAAGTTTAACTTTTTAAACCTTTGCATAGACTGTAACATTTACATCCTCCACACGATGTTTAAAACCCTTCTGATTTCAGGTACTAATTTCTTACATCACGTGGACTGGCTTTTCCTCTCCCACCATAGCTCTCTTCCTAAGCAGTTTCTCTCCCTGGGCTGAGTGTGGGCAGCTCCTGTCTTTGAAAATAAAGGCAGAGAAAATACAGGCAGAGAGACGAGCTTCCAATACACTTATCATCCATTTAAAACTTTATCAGTCTGCTATGTATTCTACTTACTTCAACTAAGACCACTGGGCATCTAGGCTGTGCTGTACCCTAGGCCCTAGGCCTAGGCTGCCTCTAGGCCCTGTGCTGAATGGTGGGGGCCCCTGTGTAGTGGGGACAGAAATATTACACATAGATGTGAAAGTCACTCTTTGAGCTTTTCTAAGGCTGAGAAAGAGCAGAGAGAGGGTGGGGGGAAACTGACATAAGGGGAGGAAGTCATGACTGGGTCACCTGGTGATAACAGAACCTTAATTTCTTTGGGTCTCAGTCTGCTAATATGTAAAATTAGAGAGAAGGGAATAAAAAAAATTCATTAGGCCCTTTCCAGATGTTAAGTTATGTGAAACGTGATTCTCAAAAGTGAAGGATTATATAGTTAACTAAAACCCCAGAGGGCAAGGGAGTTGATAGATTTCAGTGAATAAAAATATATTTGCTGTTCAATTCTGTTGTAAGATCTTCAGAGCCCTGGAAAAGTGCAATTTAAGCAAATAACATGGGGTAGAGGGTTGAGTACATCACTAATCACCAAGCTGGGTCGCCTTGGCAGTGTTTGGGACCTAAGGAAGGAGTGTTGCATTAGAGGATCCATTCTCATTGTTACTTTTTTTTAGTACTTTTTAAAAAAAGATTTTATTTTATTTTTGCATACAAGCTGGGGTGCAGGCCAGAGGTGTGGGGCAGTGAGAGGGTTCACCAGAGACAGAGTGGGGAGCAAACAGGCTGACTGACTGAAATACACTGCTGAGGGGAGCAGCGGGCGAGGGAGGAGAGGTCTGCTGCGCCATGTGAGAAGCTCCCTGGCCAGGCAGGCCTCGAACTTGCGCCGCAGCCTCTGACAGCTCCACAGTGCAGCACTTAACCCATTGCACCACCAGGGAGGCCCCCATTCTCACTGTTATTTTTATTAATGCTAGTATTATCATGATTACTATTTGGCAAGGGAGAATCTGGAGTTTAAGCTTTTGCTCTGGCCATGTTTGTCTTTGCCTATATTTGCAAAGTAGAATGCCCATGTAATACAGGGAAGTGATATCTGAAATCATCTGAAACACTGACATATTTACCTGGATGACAATTTCTAGTTACTGATCTCAATTTCCCATTGTGCTCTGTGTTCAAGGACACTTTTCCATGCCACCCCTTCTCGACTCATCGTTCATTAGTTCATCATGTCTAGGAATGACAACTGGAGCCCCTATGTGAGCATGAGGGATGCAGAGGCAGAAGGCTCATAATTTAACAGGTGGGAAAAATAACAGAAGCCGAAGTGAAGCTGTGGACCTGGATGATGTAACTGAGCTGCACGAAGCATTGCTGAGTCTAGTGAAAGTGTGCAGAAAAAGCACTCCCTCTCACTCTTTACTTCAGGAACTTGGCTGTCTACTGGGACCAAGGTCTGGGTTGGGAAGACAGGGAGAGGCATTCTACAATGATGAAATAACCCATCAAATGATATGGTTTTTTACATTTTATCTCTAAAAAGCAACTACCAAAGATGAGAGATGGTGGCACCTCCTGTTTAGTGGGCTTCGTGATGAACTTGTACCAGACGATATACTAACATGGAAATGCAAATAGAGTTGTGTTCGCTAATAACATCTCCAGCCTTGCTTTTGGAAGCATCACTCTTTTTTGTGGACTCCCATTACAAGATGGTAGGGAAATGGAAAACCCAGTTTATACATCAGATTAGATACCTGGTGGGAAATTACACCTTCACCATCAATGCAAGCTCAGAATTTCCAAGTTTGACACAGAAGGACAACTTCATGGTGGGACTTGTGGCTACACTCGAGACTTTATCTCCCTTTCCTCCTTCTTTTTAATTTTTTCCCCTAAGATTCATCATTTTCTTGGAGAATTCTATGACTCATTATGACCACAATCAATCTGGTCTCCAGAGAGAGATGTTTAAACCCTTTAAAATGCTGGCCAAAGCCTAGACAAAACTTTTGGAGGTACAACCAAGATAAGCTGGAATGTTGAACATGACTTACAAAAAACAAGGGTGTGCCAGATGCAGGCCTTTGCCGACCCCAGAAGAGCTTTACTGGTTTCTAGTATCTTCTCATGCAGTGAGGTCAATGTCCCCATTAACCATTAACCAATAGCTCACTATAATTTAATTTCTTGACACTCAGGGGAACATGTTAGACTTTTCTACCTAGATCTTGCCTTTGCCATGTGATTGGCACCAGGAAGGACCTCAGTCTTAAGACTTCATTCTCTGACTGATGGCTCCAGCAGTGGTCTGGCCCTCAAGGCCATCTATAGGATCACTGCATCCAAACAAATGCCCTACGGCCCCTTCTGGCCCGTTCATGTGTGCATGCATGGGTGGGGGTGAGAGAGAGGCCTAATGATAGAATGATAGAACATGAGGGAAAGCGGGTAAAACAAGGAAAGGAAAAAAGGGGAAAGGAAAAAAAGATCTACGCCAAGAATAAGGAAGAAAAGAGGAAGATTCCATGTGTGCACACCCAGAACAGTGTCCCAGTGACGCCAATCAGGCTGTCTTAGCCACCACCCACTGGTCCAGCGTTTCAAGCTTGTGCCTGTAGAGAAGGCCAAGCAGGCTCTGCTGGTTACCGAGTGGCCATATGGACCAGTTAGCCAACTCCAGGGCCCAGTTTTCCTCCTTTCACAAAAGGAAAGGAAGAAAAGTTGGGAAGTGACAGTGAGTTCATACACAAGCAAAAAGACAAAAACATACATTGAGTCTGGGAAAGAGGAGTGGCTGGAGGTGGGGAGACACAGGGAGAGGCTGCCCATAAGAATCCAAAACAAACAGCCAACCAGGGAAATGATCTGTGTTTATTTACTACCACACAGAATACACATGACAGACTCTGAGTAAATGCATAGGGAAGGAATGCAGAGAAGGGAGTGGGGAAAGGGCCGTGCAAGGGGAAGGACGGCAGAGAATGGACAGGAGGACAATCCTCTCACGTGCATGCGCGGATGCGCACAGTGGATGTGTCGGAGCAAGAAGGGAGCAGGCAAGATGCTGTCTGCTCACTAACAAGCAAGACAGACACCAGTCTTGAGGCGGTAACAGAAGGAAACCAGAGACCACCTCTACTAATTTCCTGCTTTCTGTCCTAATCCACATGATGTAACTTTGGGATATTTTTCACCCCAGTTTTGCACACTAATAAACAGAGACGTTGGGCAGCTCAGTTTCTCCTTGACCTCTGGGAGAGTGGGGTACAGGGTGCTTGCTAGGACCCCAGGCCTCCCAGACACACACCGCCCTCTGCAGGGGTCAGTTCTCTGCCTGTTCAGGCCATGGCAGCTCGACCACCTGCTCTGCTCCAGACTCATTAACCTTGAACCTCCCAACACTAGACGAGGGCTGCCTAACCTGTAGCACTGGGGAGCTAACTAGAGTCCCATCCCGAGCCAATGTTTTCATTACACTTACATTTCACAAATGATCGAAAGGATCCACTTATAAAAGGAAGAAAGAGTTGAGGCTTTTAACCCCTCTGGGCCTTTTAAGACAACAGACTTATTATGGCCATGTGAATTTCCAGGAAGAAGCCTCTAATTAAAGCTTATTGCTTCTCAGCTGCCATTGGCTGGTGATGTGGCTTGTCCTTCCTGTTCATTAGAATAGAATGACATCCTAGTGGGGTTGTAGCCACATGGAGCCTGTGCCCACCTTCCGGCCCAACGCCCCAGTGAGCTCGGGGGGGACCCCAGCACTGCCAAGATGGCCCATCACCTCCTGCACGCATGTAACTTGGGATCTAGACAGGATATTACACTGTGTTCTTGAAAGAAATAAGATACTGGTCTACCAGTTGCATGAATGATTAATGAGGGCTAATTAGTCAATGTTTGTTAAGCATTTTATAGACACAAAATGCTGGCTAAGAGATAAATGAAGCAGCAGAAGCAGCAGAAACCAAAAGACTTTACATTCACCCAAATGCCGCTCCCAGAATCCAGAGGGCTGGAGCTGAGGGAAGCAGGGATTGATGGCAGGGGCTTCTGGGCAGCCGCCCAGCGACTGTCTCCCAGCGTCTCCTCCCCAAACAAATCACAAGAAAGGCAAAATAAACTTGCACAAAAATCATGCTGGCAGCATAACTTGAAGACAGAGAGTGCCAAAAATTTCAAAATAACCATGAGGAAAGAAAGGAAAAGGGCCGTGGCCCAGCGCAGCGTGCTCTGGCAGGCCAGCCCGGCAGCCCCCCACAGCCCCCCACAGCCCCTGGGAGAGGCACTCTGTCCTGGGCTCTGGACACAGAGGAAGTAAAATGTCTCTAGGACCTTAAGATAAAAGTTTAGCAGCCCTCATCAAAGCAAACAAACAAACAAACAAACAAAACGAAACAAGCAAGAAACCAAAACCAACTCTGAAATCCATTCTGTCCCTGGGAAATTTTAAGACGCTTTAAGCCAATGCTCAGGAGACTTTAAAACCCAGTATTTGGTTAGTATGGCCCTGGCCTGGAACTGATTTGGGAACTGAGTCCCTTTCTGCCTTACTTGGTAGGTTAGGGCCCCACTGCTGGTTCCAGTGTCACTTTGGGATAAGGCCTGCCACCCCACCCATGTATTGCTTGCATGGAGAATACCTTTCCCTTAGCTCCAGCTTTCTCGTGGGTGATCCCAGGCCTGGCTGTGCCTCCTCTAGTACCCATGTTCCCCTTTTCCTCTGGAGTGGTTCTTTACCAACATCCCCTCTGATGTGCTCCGAATGGCAAAAATGATGAAGTCACCTAGAATCTGGGGCCCAAGCTTCATCTTAAATTTTGTGTGCCATCTGTATTCAGCCCACTATAGAGCCTTGTTAGTTTTAATATAAAAGTGTCCCTCTTTTTCGATCTTCTGGTAAAACTGAAGCTCTGGAAAGATGTGGAATGCAGATTCTGTTAGTCTGTACACTCCCAGAATGCCAGACACATCCATGAGTACAGGCATCAAGTGTGAAGCCCGGGTCCCAGTTTACCCCAAGCCACTTGTTGGATCCTGGCCCCTTCCAATCTGCCCACAGCCAAATGGCTTCATCCAGTCCCCGTGCAGAGCAGGCTGTGTAGACCAAGCTCTGCAGAAACGCAGCGAGCCTGAACTAGCCCTGCAGGGCAGGGCACTGAGAGCAGAGTCACCCCGTCCCTCCTCCGTGGGACATCCTTACCCTGAACCATGTCCTGATGTGCACAATTCACTGTTGGTCCAGTTTTTCTTGATGACTCACTCCAATTGCTTCTACCATGGTTAATTAACAGTTGCCACGGCCACTGGGTCAACACTACCATGATGTCCTCTTTGGACTTGGGAAGGGGTAGAAGTCAAGTCTGCTTGCCTTTCTGTTAGGTGCTCAGCACTGTGTCACTTAGGGTGCACATGCCATCATGGTTAATCCTCACAAGGATCCCGTGTAGGTGCCGCTGCCTTCATTTCACAAATGGCTTATCTAGTCCTAGAGGACATAATGGCACAGAGCACCCAGACACCTCAGAATTCAAGTCCTCGTTTTTCTTATGCAAATCTTACCTCCTGCATTTCTTTCTATTGCATCTTTTTGCCCATTTCACTCATTATGGCCTCTATCAAAGAATGAAAGAAACAGAGAGTAGGTGAGGTTGGAAAGTATGAATTCTGCTGTCAACTGTTTTGGGAAGATGGAGAGGGTATGGGAGAGGTGGTAGATTGAAACCTATGTCTAAACTGACATTTCTCTTATCAGCTCTGGAATTAATTTATCTGGGTCCACACTGTTCACCTTCCAGCCACAGATTTTAAGGAACGGCTTCAGAGGGCCCTTAGGGAACTGAGAGGGAACACAGCTTCACCGAGCCCCTCATTCATCACCAGCTGGAACGTCAGTCTCATTAATAACTGGGGCTTAATCCTCCACATTGAAAGAGACTCCCATTACCCAAAACAATAATTTTTTTAATTACCCAGGCAGAGTGGCGACTGCATATTAAATACTAAGGATGATTTAAAACTAATAAATACTTTTGGAAATTCCTTGGACATTTTAATGAATTAAAAGTTATGAAATATTTATAAGCAGTAACAACACCATTTAGTACCATTAATAAAATAAATACATTAGTCAGAGAATGAAATTCATTATCATTTTACTACTAGACATTGATGTCAATGACTGAATATTGCTCCAAATTACTTGTAAAATGGACCAATTATTTTAGTGTGATTAATCTTTTCAATTATTTCTTTTATGTAGTTGTAATTTGAAAGCAATTTTCTTCTGGGAGTACAATGACCTCAGCACACTGGTTCCTTATTTATTTATATTTAAAAATCTTTGGCATCTGCTCCCATTTCCTGGCAATTTTTATCAGTCGAATATGGAAAATAGTTGCCCAAGCAACAGCTTTGTTTCTGAGCACTCAGTGCTTTTTTGGTTGGCTTTAGCAGTGATTATGAAAAAGCCATTCCAGAGGCAGGACGTGTCTGCCAAGAGTGGCCATCCGTCAGTGGGGAAAGGAGGGTCCAGCAAAGTTCTTCCCTGTCCCCATAAGGCCCATAAGCTGAGGCTCTGGCTGTCGGCCACAGAGTGACGAAGCTGTCAAAGAACCACTGGCTCGACCCTGGCCTCCTGCCAGCCCCAGGGGATCCAGCAGTCCTACTCTGTCCTTGGAACAGAGAACAGAGGACTGTGTGCACCCAGTCACAAAGTGGGGAGGAGGGGGCGGGGGGAGGGAGGGAATAAAGGCGTAGGTGGTGCAGCGAAGAAAAGCCTCATATCAGAAGTACACCTGGGCTGTCGGAGTCCCAGCTGGAAAAGGGGCAGCCTCTCCCCCAGCTCAGGGGTTCAGACAGGTTGCAGACGGAAAGCCAAAGGGTGGACGTGTGAAGCTGCCAACACACCTGGGTGGTCCTGCAGAACTATTCAGCCTCACCTCCAGAATGAGGACCCTCAGCTCACTCAAGGGGCCCAGGAGAGAGAGGGTGACACCATCACTGTGCCAAGTGCTGTGTTGGGGTGCCACACACACTATCAGTTTCAGTTGCCCGGTGAACCTTTAATCATGTGTTATTAGTCATGTCTACTGATGAGTTAATCAAAAATCACAGATTTTTTTAAAAAGTGCTGCACTCAAAAGAATGGTAAGTGACGGAGTTTGTTCTGTCTGATTCCAGAGCCTATAATCTCCCCCCTACATTGTCATAAGAAAGCCTTTATTCAGTGCTTACCGTGAGAAAAGCACTGTCTGTTGCTAATTGGGATACAGAATTTGAAAAAAAGACAGCCTTTGATGCTAGGAATTTAGTATCTACTGAGCAAGACAAATGCTTAACGCTGGAAAGAGGTAGACTGTTCTAAAATAGAAATATGTGGAAACATAATTCTGAGCCGAGACTTCCTGGAGAAAACAGTATTTGAGTTGGGATTTGAAAGAAGTGCAGGATCTGACAGGCAGAAAATGGGGGTGGGGGGTAGAGAAGGAGGGCGCTGGTCTGGGGACCTTGCTAGGACCCGAGCTTGAGATGGGCTGTGTTGGGGGAATGTGAGAGGTCTCGGTGCTAGAAGAAACCATTACATTAACGCTGATTTTTAAATAGACAGTCCACAGATAAATCAATGGCAGGATGTTTCAGAAGGAGGGAGATCAGAAGAACAGGGTTTTGAACATGGGGTTCACGCTCCACCTGGAGAATGCAACGACAATGAAAGGAGAACCCCAGGCTGTGCCCTGACTAGCTCCACTACCAGAGCTGACTCCGTCCCTTGCAGCGGCCGAGTCAGCGACGATCACCTTGGTGCCAGTCTCGGCGTGGCACTGCCGTGGCTCTCCTCGCCTGCATGGCATTTGCTTATCATTGACCAGGAGGCTTCTGACAGACCGACTTGCCTCTGTGAACAGTGACTTCCCGTGAGAAGCTGGGCAGCAGCAAGGGAGCGACTTCACTTAAAAGGCTCTGGGGCCATTTGAGGTCAGGCAGCTCAGGGCATCCTCTGCAAGGCACCCCATGGCCATATTCTCATCTCACCCCCACGATTATGGTTAATTTGGGGATATCCATTGACATACTGTTATTCTTATTTTAAATTTAAAAAAAATGTGGCAATTCCAGGGGAGACTGGGAATGTCCCTACTGAACTGGCAAGTGGGCTAATCTATGCAAAGGGGGAGAGGGGACTTGAATCCCTGCTGCTGCTTCAGTGCTCTCTGCAGCCTTTCTGAGAAAGGCACATGGAAACTAGTTTGGGGAAAGCCACTTATAAAAGGGAGCACTTACTCAGTACCTCTGGCGCAAACTGAATGCAAGTTAGGGATGCTCTGTGTTTCTGTGCAAAGTACAATGGAGATCTTGAACCCCTCACCAACACCAGGCCTCAGACAGAAGCACCAAGTCTTTCTCAGTGCCAGGAAACACTCAGTTTAGTATCACTCAGGAAATCTCCACTCATCTCCACTGAGTGAGTGCGTGCCTGGGTGGCTGGGTGGGCTTGTCTGCTACGTGAAGTGTTTTCTGCAGCAGCCCCCAGACAGCATGCCTGTGCCACCTCACCTCTGTTTCACAAGGGTCCTGCTGTGGTGCTGCTTGCTACTGGAACAGAAAATGCCCAGTTGGAGCTTGGCTGCCAGGAGCACGTGGGGCAATCCCTTATTTAACCCAGTTGGATTTTGGAGCCTATTCCAGAGGCTGACTGTTCCCACATGGCTGGCCAAAGTGGACAAGCTGTTCTTTCAGCATCTCTTTCTTTCTGCCCCTCTTGACCTAAGGAGGATGTCCTCCACTGACCAGTGCTGCCTTGGTGAGACTGGAGGAGACCCTGGGGACAGGGTGGGAGGGGCCACGCATTTTTTACTGGAAACATTGGTGCCGGCTCCATACCGCGCTCCCATTTCAAAGCCAGGACCCCACTTATTTTGTGAAAATGGTGCATATTCAAGTATTACAGCCTTATGTTTTGCTTTAATTGTTTAAGGAAGGAATGGTTAGTACAACTATGTTTGGCTCTTCACATTTTAAGTAAAAAAGTAAATCATAGGATCACAAAGCTGTACTTTATAGGAGAATTGAAAAGCCAGACCGTCTAGTAGTTTGCAACTGTATTTCATGAAATCCAGCTGGCGGGGGTGGGAGGGTGTCAAGGGCTATGCAGCAGCTGGGTTCGGGGCCCCCACCCTTTTCTTCCTCTGAGGCAGCTCTGTGGGCTCAAATTTACATACTGGACTTCTACATAAGACTTTCTGGACTAAGGGTTCAACTTCTAAAAATGTGTGAAGACCATGGTTCTATCTGAAATTCCCTCATTTTAGGCCCAGAGAGGTTAAGATACCTGTACAGGTCCAGTTCTTTTGAGATGTTTTAAGATATCAATGAGAGTGCGGATGCCTTTAAAATCTTCTTCTCCTTTCTGAGTTTAGATAAACTAGTGAAATAACCCCACATGGGTAATGTGAGAATTATAACACCCTTTCTGCAGAATGGCTCAGAAGAGGTAAGGTGTATGAAAGTATCTCAACAAGGGAAGGGTAGATTAGAAGTAATCTTGGTAACATTACTCCTTGCTGAGAAATCTGTTATTTAGCTAAATGTGACTTGGGAAACTTCAGACATGATTCCTGTAAGTTCATGAAAGAGAAAGGCAACTATGGTGACCTGCAATAAAATATACTTAGGTTTATTCAGGAGCTGTTTGTAGAAGTTTTTTTGGTGAATGCTCACAAAGGGTGGGAGGGTCCACTGTTGGCCAGTGGGTGGTGGTATCCCTAAACTGCCTTTGACCAGTCTGGGGAGGGAGAGGGAAACTCTGAATCAGTTTCTTAAAAGAACTGAGAATTTAACAACCACAAGGTGGAAGCAGATGGGTGCATAGTAATTTCATGTGTTCAAGTTCAAGGTAAATCTTTGGGTATTTATGCATTCAATTTCTACATGGGGCAGGATGCTTTCTGGGGTTCTTTCCAGCAATGACCTTCTGCAGAGAGCAGAACATGTGGCAGCGATCAGCTTGGATGTTGGAGCACATGACCTTTGTCCCAATATCAGCTGTGAGACTTTGGATAAATTACTTAGGTCACTGTTCCTCAATTTCCCTGGCGAGTGATGATAAGGATAAACATATCTCAAGAGTGTGGGGATAAGGATGAAATGAGTTAATATAAGTGTTGCACTTAGAACAGGACCTGGCGTATAGAAAGTGCTAGATGAGTATTTGCAATAATGTCTATTTTAATGAGCTGCTCATATGCACACTGGTTTTTCAAATCTTGTCCAGGCCTAGTCCTGCCCAACCTGACACATGTTTTTCTATAAGCTTCTCTGAACACCACTGGTTCCAATGAGTCTCTTGCACAACCCCATTGCTCTAGGCTGTCTGCTGAACAAAGGTTTTGGTGAAATGGGTGAAGCATTCCTGGGTAGCCCAGTCACGGTGTCCCTGAGTACTGATACCCCTCTTGTCAGTGTGGAATATACAAGCTGCTCCTTTAAGATCAGGGAAAAACATCTTCCAAGCAATTTCCCTCCCTGTTACTTTCTTTTGGAAGTAAACTAGCAGGGTAATAGCCCAAAGCTATCTAAGCAGGGGCAACATTTATCAATTGATTGATTAACCAATCAGTCAGCAAGTATTTATGTGGTGTTTCTTATGTGTTTAGCACCATGTTAACCGGTCCTGGGAGAAAATAAAAGAAATATAAGACAAGGTCTCAAACCTCAAGTTAGGGTCCCAAAGTGATGAACTGGGAAATAATTATGAAATAGCTACTAAATTTAGATGCAGAGAGCAAAATCTTCTGAGAAAAATTTCTGCAGCTGCAAAAGACATTCTGGCAGGTTGGGGCCCCAAGCTGCAGCTTAAATGATGAGCTGATGTTCAAAATGGAAGGCCTGAGACAGAGCAGGCCATTCTGGGGGAGGGTACGGAAAAGCAGGCTGACTAGAGGACAGGGGTGAGGGAGAACCCAGGGCCTTCCACTGGACAGATGAGGGGGGCCGGTTGGAAAGGACCCGGGACACCTGGCAGGGCACTGGGCCTTTCCTGGTGGGACTGAGCAGTGAGGAAAACCTCTTGGCCGGAGTCCAGCAGCTGCTGCCAGTGCCAGCTCCACCACCAACCACAGGGTGATCCCCAGTCTGTCACCTTCCTGACTCCAGGGAATAAGTGAGGGGGGTCTAGTTTAGTCCCCATATTTTTCTGATGTGGGGGGCCAGAAGAAGTTACTGAAATCTCCTGAAAGTGCTATAAAGAAGGGGAATTTGGGAAGATTTGTCTGGCAATGACAGAATACAAGGTAATCACAGAGTTAGAGTCGAGGACTTGGCCATTTGAATGTAGGGGAAAGAGGAAGAGTTAAATTAACCTTAATTCTAAAGTTTCTAGCAACAGATGAAACTCCAGCTTCTACATATTCCATTAAGGTGGTAGAATGCAGCAGACAGAACCACGGACTTGGTGGTTGGGTTGGCCGCTTGGGATTGAGTTTGACTCTGCCTTGCCCTAATGAGTGACTATAGCAAGTTTTGAAACTTCTGTGAACTTGAGTTCCCCATCTATGAAATGAGAGGAAAAGGCAAGTAGTAATACCTGCTGACAGCCTCGTTATAAAGCTTGTGTAAGGTAATTAACACTTGTCAAGGGACCGCCTCTTTGCCTTTGCATGTGGCTGGTGCGCCACAGCCATAGCTTTTACTGTTTATGAACCAGGCACTTATTCAGTATTATAAACTGTGATAGGTATCAGGGTTCAGAGAGGAAACAGGCACAGCCTGTGCCTTGGTGACACCCATGGGTGTCATCAAAAACTGCCCCAACGTCCCCATAAGATATCTGTGAATCAGCTAAAACGGCACCTCCTTCATGTGGACAATGGGAGACCTGTAGAGCTCCAAAGAGGTATTTCCCCTCGAGCTCTGTGTCTTATCATGAGGGGGCCAAGTTACCATCAGAAAACAAGCCAGGCTTCCTCAGCTGTGCGCACTGCCTGGCTAGCATGTAGCCGGTCCTTTTCACCCCCTTGAAGATAATTCTTCTCTTCCTTCCCCTTCATGATCTAAGGAAAGCAATGACCTCAGCAAACACAGACACTTGTCGACATCAACAGGATTTGAGCATGCCTCCAAAATAACTCCTTCCCTTTAAATATGTGAGTACCATTTTAGGATGTTTCTTGAGTTTTCAACTTGTCCAAACCAACTGATATGCCACTGAATTGGTTCCATTCTGAGAGGGTTTGAAGGTCTCAGGAAACGCTGGGTCACTTATTCTTCTCTGTCTTATTCCTTATACATCTGCACTGACCCCTTCACATTCCTTCATGGTCACGGGAGTCCAAGATGGAGAAGGAGTGCAAAGAACACCTGCTTCTCCATGGAAACCATCTGTTCCTGGACCTGGAGTCTCTGAAGGGAACGTAATTGAACCATGAGAACCTCCTAATCTCTTGGCCAATTCACCAACCCCAGGGAAACAGAGGCAGTCTTCTTTCCTCCCTCCTCTAAGAGGGTGTCCTGCCAGAAGAAACACTTTCTGAATCATTATAGAAAGTGAAGGAGATCAGCTCTCTTGGTTCCTTAAGGGCAGAAAAACAGACAAGAGTAGGTGTTTTAAACTCTTTAACAGACTCACTGCAAGTACAACAGAAGCTATAGAAATATTTTGTAGGTGAGAGGGGTTGTACAGGCAAGGGTAAGGGAGGAAAAATTTGCCCAGCTGAATGGGATCCTTGATGCAAAGGCACAAATTCTACTAGAGTATCTGGGCTGGACCTGAGATCTGGAGTTCTGTAGTATTTTATTCCTTCTCTTGACATTGCTCAAATGAGATTAGGCCAATTCTAGAAACTGATACCTTCTCCCTGTCACATTCTTGTTAACTGGCTCCACTTCAGCAGATGGCCTCTTTTGAAAGGTACATAGACCCTTGACATCTGTGAGGATTGACGATGTCCAGAGACATTCACAAATCCCCAAGTCAGCGAGTGAGGACACATTTGTACGAGCTCCTGGCTTTTTCCCAAACCACATGCCTCTTGTACATTACCTCCCATCACAGGTTTAACCACCTTTTCAACTTGAGCTGAAACTCAATCTATCACATCATGGTGATTTTTCTTCCCTCCCACATAAACCAGTTCAACTAAAGAAAAAAAAAAACATTTTCTGAAAGTTTTTACAAGAGCAGCAATGAATGAAGAGCCACAGCAGCCCAAGAAGCTGGGTGGTTGGGGGACTCCGGACCAAGGGCACCCCGCTCCCAGGCACCAGCTCCCTGAGGCACAAGATTTGAACCTGGGCCTCCACATATGACACACGCTGTGTGTTGTGGGTCTTCACAAACAGTCTGGATAGACTGTTTAGGTCTAAGAGTGCCAGAAACTTCCTTCTTGTCCATACTTCATTCTCAGTCTTCTTAGACCACAGGTTCCAGGGCACAGGGGAAAGCTGCCTCTCAGTGAATCTCTGGGCAGAGGCAGAGATGGCAGGGGAGTAACAGGAATGATAGCAGCTTCTTCCTAAAGAGTCTTATAACTCAAGCCCTGCTCCTAGATGCTCTATATGTAGGCGACAATAAAGGATGTTTGTAATGATGACCCTAAGCTTTCTGCAAAACCAAGGAAAGGCCAACCTTATGTATCTATTGCCAATCCATTTCATCCTGCTTACCAATCAGTCTTGAGGCAACATCCAATGAAAGGTACATACAGTGTATGATCTTGAAGATAGGATTAGAAGACCAAGAACTGAGAAAATAAACTTATCATAAAACTACAGAAATATAATTATTGTTATTGAGTATTGCACTTATTGCAGTTTTCTGGCAACAAAGGCAGAAAGAAAAAAACTCAAAAAATTATTCTTCAGATGAGAGATATCTTCTTTTGGTAATAAATCTTAAATTCATAATGCAGGAACTTGAGCAAAAGAAATTCAATGATACAGTGGTTTTTACAAAATAGGTGAAATTTTTCACATAAAACCATTTCCCATGCTGCCCCTTAATAACAGCTAAATAAAATAATTAAAAATGAATAATTATAAATTTTGCCTCAAGGTAAAAGAAAAGTAAAATAATACTCATTACCAATTTGGTAATGTAAGGAATAGGTAGAGATATAGGTGAAATTTCTTCCATAAAAATGGAAGAAAGTTGATGGTTATTGACTTAGGGTGGTGGGTATATTCTATTTGTATACATTCACAAGTTTTTCACAATTAAAAAACTAGCAAAAACTATCTGGTAGTCAGGTAAGTTAAGCTAATGTTAGCTAACAACGGCTATATTCTAATTGTTGAAATTTTAAGTTCAATAGATAGAATACTATACTCAATCTTTGAAAACTGACCAGCTGGACTATGGAACACAGTAATATTAGAGTCAGCCCCGAAGCACTACCGAGTTTTCTACATGTGTGCGCTCATTCCAGGCTAATCATGGCGACTGGTTATTGACACACTCATAACCACCACCCAGGAGTGGAGGAGAAGGCGGGATTCAGGTACCTTCACTGCAGTTCTTCAGGGCAAAGAAGTCCACTGCAGACAAGCTTCGGTTTCCACTTGAGATGTACTCCAGGGCCACTCGGAAAGGGTTCTCTGGGCGCCCAATCCTTCCCTGCAGCACTGTCCAGCTGGTTGCATGGAAAGCAGAAAGAAAACAGAGGAAAACAGTGGTGAGAAGCAGGCTTAACCAGAGGAGAGGTCCTGCCTCTATGGTGACATCAGGGCCCACATGCTTCATGGGCACCAATGTGTGCCCAGGTGGCTCTGAGGACAGTGACCCTAAGAGCAACATACAAACACATTTTCCTTGTTTAGTTGACTCAGAGACCCAATTCTCTTAGCCACTCTTGGCACCTGTGTTTCTTTTATCATACTCTTTTCGGGCAATTGCAGACTTTTGGACTATTTCAGTAGTTAGTCTTACAAAAGGAATATATATACTTGGGAAAACCTGGTAGCAGAGTGAAGGAATAGTCTTCAAAAACACTTATCAGTGTATTTGTAACTGTTTCTGGAAAGAGTGTTTGGTTTTGGGAATTTTATCTGATCCCAAAGTCTCAGAACCCTTGGGTTTGCTATACAGTTACTTAAGGGAAGCTAGCAAGGGTTATTTATTTACTGAACGAAAATTAAAGTGCACTGAAGCATGTATTTTGGGGTAAAAGGTACCTAAGATTGACGTGGACTCTGCAAACAGGTGCAAACAGAAGAAGAAGGAAGCGGGTCAGCTGGTGAGCTGTGAGTCCATCTATAATCAAGGACATTGACACCGCTGGAGAACACAGAATAAGCTAAATGAACACTCTTACACCTCACTCAGGCTATTAACCTCTTGGAATAGCCTCCTGTCACTGACTGGAAGATCAAATTTACTTTCCAACATTGATTCATGCTTTAAAAATATAAATATATATGCACATATACATACACACACATACACAGAGTTATCTTGACAACTGCAATTTTGTTTGGAGAAAGGAAATTAGCTGAACTCTTTCATAGTTTTTCTTTAGTTTTAAAGAAAAACAAATATGAGGCGTAGCTGATTGACGATAAATTGCATGTACCAAAGAAGTGCAACCTGACCAATCAAAGTGTGTAAGTTGATGAGCTTTAACGTAGGTAGGCATCTGGGAACTGGTCACAATATAACCTACTGTCTTACCTTTAGGTTGGGCTTAGGCACAGCACTATGAGTGCTGAGGAATTTAGGGAGAGACTAGCTTTCCCTTTAAAAAAATATTTTTTACGCAGTCCATCTCCCAAGTATAAAATGACATTTACTCTAAGAAATGTTAAAGATCCAACAATTTAGGAAAGGTGACAAAGGGAAGTAAAAGTCACCCAGAAGCTCATTATCCAGAGGTAACCATGGCCAACACCTTGATGAAAGGCCTTTCGGTGACCATTTGACATAATGAGACCATTCCACAGGTGTGTTCTTTCCGTGACTGTACTTTTCCTTTGCCCATCAATGGTATGTCATGAGATGGCAAATACAGATTGTGGGATCATTTCAGTGATTACATTTTTAGTGATTTGTGCATTGCTCTTGGTTTTTCTTCTTGATGATCATCCTGAGGCTAACCCTGTGCACTTATTATATACTGCCTGCAGACAAATTCTTAGGCCCTTAGTCAGAATGTATGTGCATGTGCATTTGAAGCCTGGAGGCACACTGTCAACCCTCCAGCAGTGAATCAGAGACCCTATTTTTCCATTTGTTGGCCTACACTAGATCTCTCCCATCTTTGGAAAACTTTTTCATCTTGGCTAACTTTTGGCGATGAAGGCATTGCCTAAAGCAACCAATGGTCTTGCAGTGTGATGCTCTGGGATGGCAATTTTGAGTCTCTGGTCCTGTCACGTTGCTGGGCAGGCAGTGGGAGTCTGTTGAGTAAAGAAGGTAGTTTTGTTCCCTTGCTATGTTCTTCTGTAATTAATTCAGATCACTGGAGCCAATGCCTCAGCCATTTAATAAAAGTGTGTTAAATTTCCCCACAATAGATGCTGTAGAGGGATTATTGCTGTTGTAAAGTTTGTTCTGTTACTGCACCCAGCAGGATTTCTATCCAAAATAAAGCCAGTGCAATTGAATAAGGAAAAGGAAGTCTTTTGGTTTAAATGCGGGACTGTCAAAGAAAGAAATGTTTGAAAAGAAAAAGTAAATGAGGGGTTCTTAAGGGAAAAAACAAACAAACAAAGAGCAGAATTTTTCTTGTTCTTCTGAAAAATAAAGGACCCTATTTTTGAGGGAAGATGGTGATGAAAGGCATGACTATTCATATCCTGCCAAACTCGCAGCTCTGCACTGAGGAGTGATGGATTTTCAACCCAGGTACACAGTGGCCCCTGACAATGATTTCCATTTCTGTATTGGCACTAGCCCTCTGGATAAATGTGTCAAGAGTTTTAGGAATTAGTTTCTGAGTTACTGATGCAATAACTTTTGTCTGAAACTCTCTGGCCTCCCATAGTTTACTGCTGGAACTTTAATAACTTTCAGAACAGTTGCCAAACATGTATTTCATAACTGGGGAAGTTGGGACTGGAGAAGGGCAAGATAATACATGGGGTCAGGTTTGTTTAAGAGGCAGCCCAACCTGGTGCAAAACAAATCCTAGCTCCATTTTCCTTGCTTCCCTCCCAGGGGTCATGAAACTGGCTCACTTGGGTCTTGTTCTCCTTTTTGGCTCATGGCAACTCTACTTGTGCTTGCAAGGGGGAAGGTTATGGTCTGACCTCAACTCTCCCAGAAACAAATGTGCAACTGTATCCATGTGCTAGTGGTTTGCAGCCTTCTTAGCACTGGTGCTTCAATCAATCAAGGTGACAGTGTGGGGAATCCATCTGGACTTTGGCAAGCCAGGGGGACTGTATGGACAGTCTGCAACCATCCATTATCTCCCAGTTGTCTCTCTGGAGCGCTCGCCTTCAGTCTGGCTCTGTCCCTCATTTGTCTGATGACTTTCAACAAAGACTTTGCTCAGAAAGCCTGAAATTTTGGACATTTTCTGACCAACTACATTCTCAACTAGAGGAAGCAGCTCCAACTTTGGATGATTTGCAGAGGATAAAAATGACCACATATTTTTGCTGAGTGGTTAGACCAAAATGAGTAAGTCAGAGTCCATCAAAAGTGGCAGGAGAATTGGTTTGTGAAAATTAGGGTCCATTTCTGACCTGTACAAAAACTACTCAACTGGAAGCGGAATCTCAGATTCTGAGTGTACATCTTCATGGGCTAGGTTCCTTCTTGAGTTTTAGTGTCTTTATTAGCAAACTGCGGACACTGAATTAAAAGTTCTTCAAGGTCCCATACTGATCTGCTACCTAGACATTTTTAGCAAACTGCAGGAGTCCTGAAGATAAAACACTTTATGAAACCCCTGAGCTGCCATGTACAGAAGGTGGAAGAAGTGATTAATAAAAGAATCACAGACTTATTTCTGCATAGAGGCCCAGTCTCACTCCTTCAGAGAAACAGAAAGCATAGCCCAAGGTGACACAATTGGCTACTGTAGATCCAAGGTTAAAATCAAGTATTTTATTGCTATAGATTGCAAGAATGAGAGACAGTGTAATCCATGGATCAGTCTGCATATTCAGTGCATTTCGTATCACTAGAATCACAGACAGAGAGGAGGACAGGTTTACAGAAGCTGGCTAGAGGGATCACCAGCTTGGGCTTTGAGGATAGACAGGCCAGCCAGACAGCGTAGTACAGTGTCAGAAAATACACACATAAAACAAAAACTCAAGAGAAGTTCTGACATGGAGACAAAAAGAATCTCTCAAGTTCCCACTGCTCCAGACCAGATTAGTGTCTACATGTTTGAAGGAAACTGACTGGCACACTGATGGGAACCAAGTAGCTGATAAGATTGAAGAGCTGGCAGCTCTGACTCAGTAGGATGAAGGCACCGTTATTTTAAGCCCAGAATAATGGGAGCATTTTTTGACAGCACATGAAGGCAGTGGATGGAAGGTGATGAGACAGAGAGATGTATATTACTTTGTTACTCTGTGATATTTCAGTAGGCATCATTTGACACAGGGCTGGCTCATAGAAGTGAGCTTGAAGTAGGAAGTTCAAAGGTTTGCTGCTTGGAAATGAAAGTTGCTAAAGTTGCTAAGTTCACTGCTTGGATACTGCTGCTTGCTGGGGCGGAAAGCTGCTGGGAAAGTCTCTGTTCTGTACTGCTTGTCCACAATAGTAGCTATGGTTACCTTAACCCCCTTCCTAAACAATAAAGTTTATGATGGATGGGGTAGGTAAGTGTGCAAACTGTATAAAAACCTGCAATTCCTGTAATTCGGGGCTCAGATTTTTGGGAGTTATCCCACTGGGCCCGCCGGTGTGACAATTAAATCTCTCTCCACCTCTCTGAGTGCCGCCTGATTTCTCTGGGAAAGTTGCCGTAACAAGCTCTCAAACCCTCCATGCTATGCAGTTGAATCCCTTTCTTAGATGATTTTAGGTATTACAATATCTCCAGGCTTAGATTCATCTCTCAGTTCCATCATCTACTAGCTAAGTAACTTTCTCTGAATTTTGAGAAAGAAGTCATAATGCTTAGCTCTCTGCATAGTTATGAAACTTTGTGGGAAGAATGTTTACAAAGTAACATCCTTACTGGAAGCTCAAGAAGCAGAAATTATTCATCCAGAACCATCCAAAAGACAACTGCTGTTCCCACGGAATGGTGCTAGTCCAGGCTAGTCCAGGAAACCACCTGCATCACAACTCACTTATGAGATTAAAGGTTGGGAGGAATGTAGGTTAACAAAGGCAAGGAAAACACTTGCAATTTATGAATAGCAGTCACCTTATTTATATAAGCCAGAAAAAAAATCTTAATTAGACGGATCTTCATAGGTTATGCACAACCCAAAGAAATTATGTTGAAACACCCTTTGTGGAAAACATTTCCTGTGGAAATATATTAGGCTTGAATAATGACATCAGATGAAGACTCTGCTCAGAATACCCCAAAGGCCCCACTTCACTTATGGCAAGTCTCTTATTTGCTTTTGCATCTTCCTACATGCAACATGTGAAAAGTGCCATGTGTCTAGAACTCAGTTAAAGTTTGTTGAGCTAAGTTCATTGCTCAGGTATTTATTGGTGCACTGTAGCAACATTAAAGTATTAAATGCTCTGGGGACCCTAAGGGTTTAGGATTTTTCTCTGTACTACAGATTAGTGAGATTAGTAAAAGTAGGTCCAAAGTGTAGTGTGAACCGCAGTGCAGGGAGTTACGTGATTGGCAAAGACTCTGTGCTATGGAGGCACCACGGGCAGAAACATGCCTCAGAGTGGATGGTTAGGAGAAGGTGACTTGAGAGGGCCTATAAAGAAGGGTAGGAACTGGGAAAGGGCAATGCAGACAGAGACTAACATAGGTACAGGAGCAGAGACCTACAGACTGTGTTCAGAGAACAGGCGGCCCCAGGAGGGCAGGAGTCAACGTTTTTCATTGGCCTCTACAGGAAGGAGGTCCTGGATCCACCCCCCCTCCAACCTCCTGAAAGCCAAGGAGGCAGGTCATTCTTTATTATGTGCCCTGTCTGATACATTGTAGATGCTCAAAAAATATTTATTGAATGAGAGAACAAGAGCAAGAACAGCTTTCTGTTAAATCAGACAAGATTCTGGCATTCTTGGTGAACATTCATACTGCAGTGGAGCTGAGTGAATCTGAAAGTTCTTTATCATTAGCTGACCCCCATTCAAATGATAATGATGCTCTCCTGGTAGAGGAACTTAGGCACTGGGAAGTTTGGGGGTTGAGGGGAGTTTGAGGGTTGGCTCTTTCCATAGCTCTTGGCTCCCTATTTGCCAACCAGCCTCATCTTTAAAGGGGCGTGGCCCTGGGAGGCAGTCATTAGATTAGGTCTCATCTATGAACCTAGAATCCAAAGAAGGAGTTAGAGAATGATTGTAATTGTGATGGAGGGGACCCGAGTGCTTAATTAGGGAGTCCATCTGTTGTATGAAATGTCCTCTACCGTGCAGTTCAATCTTGAAGGAGAGCAATGTGAAAATTAACAACGGCAGCAATTCCAATAATAATCACAGCATTAATAATAGGACCGAGAACATGGCTTACATTTATGGAAGGCCCACTGTATACTCGGCTCTGCCTGAGCTTTTTAAACCCAGGTTTGTGTGACTTTATCATCTTGGTGAGCACCAGCTTCAACTACCTTTTTGAGTTCCTTGAGGTTAGAAATGATCTTCCTGAGGCTTCGTTTCAACTTCTGACCGAGTGAACACAGTTGGGAGCCTGGATCTAAAAGAAGTGGTCTTGGCCACGTTCTACGGTGCTCACAAGAGCCAGATCACGCTGCTGGCTCTAATCTCCCTGCCAGGACTGACAAATGCATGGTCAGGCTGAGGATGACAGAAGTCACAGTAATGTCGGCAAAGCTCAGAGCACACTGGCATTCCTGCCCATGACCCTTTGCTGAGACCTTCTCTTGAAAAGTGTCTGGATGTAGGTGTGAAGGAATGAAGGCTGCTTAGAGACAAGGAACTGAACCTTGGGAGCTTGTCTAGATCAATATGGGAAAAAAAAAAAAAGCCAACTGCCCTCCTCTCCCTAATCTTATCCTGAAGGAAAAAACACATATAACTTTCAAGTTTTCTTAAAATATACCTTATAGTAAGGCTGCTGCAAATATAAACTACTCAGCACTATTTTTTATTGTTTCCATTAAATCAGCCTGCATTTAAAGCATTTTTATGGGAGATAGCAGGGAGAAAAATGCCAGATCAATGTAAATTTTAGTGTGAAGTCCTTTGTTGCTAGTTAATTTTCGGTAATAATAATGCTTGGTATGTGGCACGGGGTCTTCCACCCGGTAGCCTTGGCTTTGTTATTCCCGTGCCCTTCACAGCTTCCCAGGAGTCAGCGGCATGTGCCCTGAGGAGAAGCAGATCTGGGTGGGATGGAGGTTGCGGCTTGATGCAAGATGTGGCTCCCTCTGCTCTGTGGTTAAGAAGAGCTGCTCTGAGGCTGAGGGGCCCTGGTCCCACTGGTGGGAGTGGCAAGAGAAAAGGGGTGCTGAGATAGGGCGGGTCTCATCAGTGGGCTTGGTGAAACCTTAGTACTGGCAGCTGGTAATCAGTTTCCAGCAGACAGATTATAAAGGTGACAGGGATATGGAAGGTGACCTGGCTTCCTGGGGTGGGGCTACTAACAAAGTGTCCCCAAATGCATTTCTCCTAATTCTCCTCTCATACTTTTGAGAAAGGAAAAAAATGGCAAGGTCTTTGTCTCCTTTACAGACCTTTTTTTTAGCTTCTTCCAACCTTCTCCTTCCCCTCCTTTCCCTTATTCCTCCCATCTCTCCCTTCCCTCATTATTCCCTTCCTTCAAAAGAAATATATTCAGAGCACAGACTTTAAAGCCAGACTTCTATCTTGATTCTGCTCCTTATTGTCTAGGGCCTCTGCTCCGCTATCTGACCTAATCTTTCTGTGCCCAGTTCTGTCATTAAGAAGTGCAGCTAATAACAGAATCGGACAGGACTGTCATGAAGACCAAAGGTCACTTAGCCAACACTCAACAGGCATGAGCTAATATGGTTATTATGTCAGGGTTTCTTTTCTGTCCCCAAACCAGTAGCAGATGACTTTACCAGGAACAACCTTACAAGAAGGTGAACTAGGACCATATGGTGGAACACCACAGAACATCAAGATTTGCAGGACTCCTTCCATCCCATTGCTGTGGAGACGAAAATCAAGTGCACAAATGCAGACACCCCGGCACTGCACCAGGCACTTGGTGTGTGTTATTGTGTGCATTAACTTATGTTCTGCCTCATCCCGGGGAGGACTTTAGCTATTTTCCTTTATCTAATTTAATTTTCACTACAAATGCATGTGACAGATATTATCATCCCATTTCAAGTGAGGAAATAGAGGCTCCAAGAACTTAAGGAACTTGACCTCATAACACAGACATAGTAGGACATAGGTAAGACATAGTAGGAGCATAGTAGGACATAGGTAAGACATAGTAGGAGCCAAGGTAATGTCTCTTCAATGCTCTTGCACTCTTCACAATACTGCACTCAGGTTTAAATTTATAATAAATACAAATGATGAGCTTTTTAGAAGAGCTTTGCTGGAGACTGGGAATGGCTGGTATTTGAAAAACAGCAGTGCTCAAAAAGGACGCATCCAAGAAATATTTTGGATTCTTCCCAGTCTTGCCCCAGGCTACCCTGTCCTTTCCCTATTCAAGTTCTACATCATTATGATCCAAGTTGGAATAAGCAGTTTTGGGGAGGAGGCATCCCCCCTCATTCCTGCAGAGAAGTTTCTTTTCCTTTTATATACCAGACCAGGATGAAGGGGGATGAGAGTCAACATCTGCAGACCTAGTCTCTAAATCCATGGGGCTCATAACCGCAATTACAAGGAACACGTGATAGCAGAAGACGTGTTCTTAACTGGTATTCCTGGGACTAGTTTGCCTGGTGGGTTAGCACCAGCTTGGTATTTTAAATTCAGTGAAGCACCCTGCGCCCTCTGAGTAGTCAAAGCTACTCCCCAGACGCCTGCACCTTCTCCTCCTACCACTTGAGTTGTACACGCCCGAGAGTCGGTAGTCAGTTATGTTTCTTCCCAAGCAATTTATGCCAGTTACACTTGGCAAATCATTAAGTTGCTGCAACATGAGCAAGAAAAATTTGAGTGACTGTGCAAAGGCTAGTAGTGATAAGTTACAAAAACTGCTGTTTAATTAGGTATGAATGGGGAGAGAAGCAATTGCGGGGGGATCTTCAAGATCCAGAAAGCCTTCAGATTAGTTCACAAGATTCTAACATTTCATTTTAGAGAAACAGAAACTGAAAATCGTGGAAGGGGTGTCCTGGATGTGATTTCTGTAGAAAGGCAACGCAAAATCCCAGTCAACGACCCACACTAGAAGCAAAGGCTTTTGCCCCACATAAGAGATTGGCAAACTGACACACATTGCAAGTTAAAGTAAGATGTTTAAGGATGTAAGTGGGTTCCTAAGAAACTACTGCTCCCAAATTTCTTGTCCAAGGGGGCTTTTTCTTGCTCTAGTTTGGATTCACTAATATTTTTTCTTTTTTTTAAAGGAAGGAACACTGATTATTCAGGTAGAAAATCAAGGGAGAGAAAACTCTTCAAATGAAGACGAGCGGCCCTCTTGCAGTCTTTCTGGAGTTTGGATCAGGTGGCACGCAAGCCACCACATCCTCCAGCGCTGTACTGCCCTTCATCAGGGAGCTGTGAGGAGGGACTCGGCTGGGAGCGGAGGGGAGGGGAGGGAGAGGTTGTGCTGGCATTCTAGAAATCACTTAAAATTACAGAAGTGAGCACAAGAGGGGGTCCCAGCGGGGCTTCCAGCTCCACAGATTTGTCAGACAATCTCTCTGGCGGGGCGGCAGTGGAGCCCTTCCCGCTGGCGTCCCAGGTAGTGGTTTGCCTTTGGAACTCTTTCCGTGAGAGGGTTTGGGTACCTCACCCGCCAGCAGCCATAGGAATCTGGATTTGCTTTCCTAACTCTATTCCTTCCAATAACTTTTTAGTACCATCTGTTCTTTTCAAACACAATCTTTTCTCTCAAGCCAACTCAATGCAGTTGGCTCTACTACTTCTTCTTTTTTTTACATACATCCTCCCCCAGGAGAAGGATAAAGACAACACTGAAATCCTGAAACCTGAAATGTAGCTGTTTCTGTTGGATCCTCTCTCAGCCCAAGCTGCCTCCAGCTCGTACCCTGGGTCCTGAGTGGGAGTGGGGTGGGGACTTTCATCCTGTATCCCCACCTCAGAGCCAGGCCTCAAAGCAGTCCTCCCTGCCTATGCTCAAAAGACAGAATCAGCCTACATGTTTTTTAATATGTCAACGCAATGGCTGGCTCAATATGAACACAATCCTCTGGACGGGGCAAAATGCTGAGACCCCAGCTCAGAGGATCCATTTTAGTCATAAATCTCTGATCCAGTTAAGTTTCTCTGAATTTTGGATCAGGTGCCATGCAAACCACCACCTCCTCCAGTGCTGTTCTGAGACTTTACGTGGTAGAGTAGACCGGACCATAAGCTGCGGCTCTGTAAACAGCTTCCAAGGCTGGGAGAGCGGTTAAGTCGGAAAGCGCTGGAGGGGCCAACCCAAAGATCTGCACCCACTGGAGGTGATCCCCCTATTTCACATGCTGCTCCTGCCTTGCTCCTTTGCTGGGGTGGCCATGCAGAGGTGTGGAGGTGATTGTCAAAGGTCAGAGGCATCAGTGGAGCTGCCCTGAGCCCCTGGTGCAGTGGCCCCCAGGTCCTCTTGCACCCCACAATGTGGCGAGTATCATGGATGATGGTGTTATAGGGAGGCTGCAAGATGTGGAGTCTGGCATGAATCCTGGAAATCACCATGTCTAATCCTTACCCATGGCAGAGAAGGACCGAGTCCTGGAGACACACTTACAGGCATACTCCCCTTTGTTGCACAAGAGGGTTCCATACTTTATGTCTGGAATCATCTCATGAAAGCTCAAATGTGCCTCTGCCCCCCAGTGCCCTCAGATCTGCCCCTGGTTCCCTGCACAAGCCAGGGCTCTTTCCTGCCTCCTGCACACATGCTCATGGTGTCCTCTGAGCCCAGAATCCTCTTCCTGTTTTCTCTACTGGGATGTTCTTCATTGATCAAAAACTCAGCCTGGTTTCCTCCAGGAATCCAATCCCCAGGCTGGATGGGGAGGCTGGTATAGGGCAACGAGGATTAAGTTTGCCCAAAGACTTTTTTGAAAAATCTCTGGGCGGAGACAAGCTTGTTATCTTTGGCTGTCTTATTCTTCTCCTAGAAAGGGTTGGTAGAAAGGGTGGTTATTAAGTTATGGGCCCCCTCAAAATATATGTTGAAGTCCTAGCGCCCAGTGCCTCGAAATGTGGCCTTATTTAGAAGCAGGGTCTTTACAAGGTACTCAAATTAATATGAGCTCCTCTGGGTGGGCCCAAATCCCTCGTGCCTATGTCCTTATAAAAAGGGGTGACTGGGACACAGACACACACAGGGAGAGAGCCATGGGGCATTGGAGCAGAGATCAGGGTGAGGCCTCAACAACCAAGGAATTCTAGAGATGACAACAAACCACCAGAGTCCAGGAGAGACACCTGGAACAGATCCTTCCTCACAGCCATCAGAAAGAAGCAACCCAACACTTTGCGCCAGCCTTCCAGATTCCAGAACTGTGAGTCAATGAAGCTCTGTTGTCCAATTCACCCAGTTGTGGTATTTTGTTACAGCAACTCTAGCAAACTAAAATAGGCGGAGAGGTCAAAACCATCTCCACATAGTGGGGAGCAAACTATAAAATATTTTTACTGACTGCAAAAGAACAGCATCATTTCTCTGAGTAGTCACCAGGTCCTCAACACGCAGCCTACAGGCTGCTGAGAAGACACAACCCATTTCTAACAAAGGAATCCCTCTCTGCCCCTTCCCCACCCCCCACCATTTTCGCTGGGGCCAGAAAGAGCACAGGACATTTTCCTATACACTTACCTCTCTGCCTTCCAGATGAATAACATCACCATTGCCCTTGAGGAGACCCCACCCAGGAATCACGGACCCATTAGCTCTGACTGGGTAATGCTCAAACCTTCAAGTCACGCTTGAAGAAACTAATGGGATTTGGACTTCAGGTTTCTGCTGTGTCAGCCTGTGGGAGCTTTCCAGAACACAGCAGACAGAACCACTTGAGAGGCCCTGTGAGTAAGCCAATGGCGTGTCCACCTGGGGAATGATTTCTGGGGTGGATGTGCCACCACCAATTTTTCATGACATTAGAGGGTCAACTCAAAACAGTGGCCTGGACCTTTTAAGGGGTGCTGGGTCTGTTCTAAAAGCAGAGGTACATGGGGGAGCCAGAAAGGTTTGGACTGGGGTGGGATGGGCCAGAACCCCAGGTATGGGGCCAATCTTCCTTGCCCCTTCTTAATTCCTCTCATACTTTGAGTATTTGCAGTAAGAACGCCCTAAACACTCAGAATCCTTTCACACTGTCCCTGGCCCTGTACACTGCAAGCTGCAATTTTCTGGAAAGGGCATGCTCTTGGTTTTTGGCTGGTTCAGTCTCTCTGTGATCCACTTAATCAATAAGGGCTTGGGGGAATGGCCACCTACAAGACAGAAATAGCGCATCTTCCTCGATGTGCCTCCCGAGAGATGTATGCAAAGTGCTTAGAAAGGACTTCCTGGATATCCACTGCATTACGAATGCCACCATCAACAGTGGTTAGCCCCCAGTGCTGTTCCGTGAAAACCAAACCAAGCAGAAACCTCCAAAGAGTCAATAAAAACTGACTCCTGGGGATGAGGCTGTAAAACCTATCTCTGCCCAGGACTTGCAATGATAGATCACGGAAGCTGTTTGGCTTCTAGGTTTCTCATGGCACCAAGAGGGAGAGGAGAAACTGTCTTCTGTTGATGCTGGAGGACTGTCAAGGGACAGAATGCTATGTGAACGGACTGTGACAGAGTTCAGCACATGAGCATGTGACTCCTGCAAGCTCCATAGGTGGTTTCAAAGCTCTGCAGACAGCAGGTTCTGAGACGTCATTCGAGGCAGAGCAGGCCTCTGACGCTGCGTGCTTACAGAACGAGCAGTGCACAGGGCTGCTGTGCTGGATCCTAAGATGTGCAAGGGATCCTTGGTCTGCCAGCGTCTCTGGCTTTGGAAACCTGCCACTGATGTCATCCAAGAGACAATGGTGCTAACTGTTCTATTGCTATTAGATTAGTGTAATTATTATAGCGTCTACTCTTCCTTGGACACCAATGCAGTGCCAGCTACTTGAAGGAACTCTTCACTGCTGTGTCATTTAATCCTCTTAGAAGCAGTAAGAAGTAGGAGCTATTGCCTCCTTTTACTGATGAGGAAACAGATTTTAGCAGGTGAACTATCTTGTTCTCCACACAGTAAGTAGTGGAGCTGAGATTCAAACTGGGCCTGTCAAACTCCAAGTCCACGGCTGTCACTGTGCCTCAGCTTTCTGCAGAAGCAGGATGTCACCTGGGCTGCCATGGAAGATGGGTGAGGACAGCCTCAGACACTCAGAGATCCCACAATTTCAGAGCTGAGAAGGATCCCAGGGACAGTGGAGACAGAGCAGTTTCATGAGGACCCACGGAGAGTGAGCAGAGTATGACTCCTGTTGATCTGATTGTATTAGTACATTTTAATATCTTATTTGAGGTGAGCAGAAGGGGTAAGGAGCTAAGTTAATAGCACCCTCAGTGGCTCATTTTGCATGCCTGGGGTGACCACCCTTGTTCGGAGGTGCGCTGGCCAACCCTCAGCCGAGTGAGCGTGGTGGAAGCTCCTCTTGCTTGGTCCAGGCCATTCGTGGCCTGCTAACAGGCTGCTTCCACCAGAGCAGCTGGGTCCCCATGGAGCCTGGGAAGGCCCGGGAGGTGCGTCTCACCAAGGGGGGGAAGTCTCATTCTCTCTTGGCTGCTTCTCCCCAAGGACAGCGTCACTGTTGGAGATCCGAGTCTCCTGGTTTTACTTTTTCTCCCAAACCTCTTTGGTGAATCTCCTTTCCCCAGCCTGGTCTCTGTTCCCATCCAGCCCATCGCCTCCCAACAGGAGCAGATGTTGTGGCCCATAATTAAACCTCCTTTCTGCAGTTGGGGACTCTGGATGCAGAGTTGGGCATTTCTCCCATAGTGACTGCTGTTGCCAGATAGAAAGTTACATGACCTCTCAGGGGTGGCAGTTTTAGCTATTCCCCACTGCAGCATCTGCCTTCACCCTTTTCACTACGCCTGGTCCAGCTGGGTCTCTGGGAGCAGGGACGCACTTGCTGTCTCTCCAGCTCCTGTCTCCTCTCGGTGATACCTGCTCTCTGCAGGCCGGTGCTGCTCCACGACCTCATTCTGTCCTTGGTGGTGGTGATGGTGGGGTCGGGGGGTCCCCTTCCAGTATTGTGCAACCTCACAGCATCTGCTTTCCCAGTGTCACAAGGCTCCCTGGGCTCAGCTGGATCTCTGCCCTCACCGACCCTCTCTCTTGACGACCTGCCTCAATTCCCCTTGGCAGTTTCCGTGCAGAAGCCCCAGGATGCACTTGCCTGTCCCCATAATTGTGCAGTTTTCATGTTAAACTACGTATCCTCACACCTTACTTCTTGCTCCCCACATTTCAGTGGGAGGGGAGGGGGGATGAAGACGTGACCCCTAGACATAGCTTCTCTCAAGGGGAGATGCCTTTCCAGGCTCCTCAGTGGGACTGTAGGTTCAGGCAGGTGGCAATAGCCTGACATGCAGACCTCCAAAAGGAGGTGACACAAGTCAAGGATTCAGAGCGACCAAATCCTGGGGGCCACCGGGTGGAAATAATTGAAGCCTTTTAACAGAGGTGTCTAAGAGCGATTAAAAGGGAATTGCAATTATTGAGCCCAGAGGTAAAATTTCAGAACTGGCCTATAAATCCTGGCCTGACATGAAATTTAAAACTCTCCAATGGTCTCCGACACCATATTAAAAGGGTTTTAATACTAAGAAGTAGAAATAATGAATGATAATCAGGATATTGTTTCTGGGAGTAGGGGCAGCTCTGAGGATGAGTTGAGAGAACCACAGGCTGGGGTTGGGTTGGGGTTACGTCCCTCACCTCTAAGAGGCAGGGAGGGCAGGCCTGGCAGAGGGTGTCCTGGCAGAGGGTGTCCTGGCAGAGGGTGGCAGCCATTCCGCAGTGAACACCAGCCCATGCTCTGCTGAAAGCCGAAGGTGTTGGTGGCCCTTGCCCTGCTATGCCACTGCTCCGGGCCAGACCTGTGGGTTGCAGCTCGGGATGTGCCCTGAGGGCAGGGAAGAGGGAGAGCAGCAGAGGAGAGCGCTGAGACTTGGGTGAGCCTGACTCAAGAATCACTGATTTCTTTTCTAAAGGTTCCAAAAGGTCTTCTTTAGTAACTCGCTTAGAATCAGGCTAGGGCTAATATTCTTAAATCCTCAACGTTTTGGATTGACTCCTGAAGTAAACGGAATCCTAAAAATACAGTATCGAGATCCTTGCATTTAAATCTAAAATTAAAATTGGCTCTAAAAGGAAACTGCTCAGACGAGTCTTGTTCGTCTCACCCAGAGAGCATTTAAGTGTTTACTCCGACAGCGAGTTTTGCGGTTCATGGTGGGTTGGTACAAAAAAATGATTTTAAACAACAGTTACAGGACCACTCCACATGGAAAGAACCTGTTACATGATCCAGAGCAAGTGTTCTAATGGTAGGGCAAAGAGAGAATAAGACAAGAATCCTATCCTCAAGGATTCTTTGCCTGAAGAGGTGGTGTGACAAATAAGACACCAGCGAGCCCCAGGCACATGTAAGCAATTTCACTGAATCCAGCAAACACCACTGAACATAGCGGCAGGTGCTGGCTGTGGATCCACATCCGAATGGTGGATGGTTCTGGATATGGATGCTGATACCCCCCTTCCTGTGCTGGGGGAACTCAGACATTCAGAGGAAGGGAGAGCCCAGCCTAGCAGGGGACAGATGAGAAAATTAACTGGGTGAAGGGGGATGTGAAGGCAGCAGAGGGGGGGAGGCATTCCAGGTCCGGTCAGCATCACAACACAAGGAAAAGCCACACACAAGCTCTTCCATCCAGCTCCACCAAGAAGGGACAAGAATTTCTTGTGTGGTCATCAAATTTGGGATCCAATCCCAGATGCCGCAGATTGTAAAGTCCAAATCTCCCAGACAGAGACCAAAGTAATTCAAGTTTTACAAGAAATAGACAATGTTATAGGTCAAGGACTCCACTTCCAAGCGAGACTTTCTTTTTGACAGTGTCCCTTTAAGTGATGTGACTCTGGGGACTTTCCTTCGTTCAGCATCTGCCACCCTACACAATAATTAGCCAGCAACACATTTTCTTTGTTGTTCATTAAAGATTAATGAGAGGCACAGCTTAAGGCCCTGTTAGATGGAGAAACCCTGAAGGGTTCCTTTGAACTTTTCATATCTGTTCCTTTTGGAAACTCTGATGAACAGGTTTTCAACACAACAGCAGCCGTCTGCCTTCTAACCTACAATATGTCTTCGGTGGAAACTCAGACGTTTCTGGCAGGCTGTCTCCCACCATCAGCTTAAAAGCACATGCACGGAAGGAGGCAGAACAGATGTTTGGTGTGCTGCAGTGGGGTTGAACACGCTTCATACAGGGTGATGGGCATTTGCAGCGAAGTGTGTCTCCTCACTTTGGGCTGAGTTCCTAAGGGGCCATCAAGTAGAAACGCCAGGTAGCTGGGTGCCTCTGTGCAGACTCAGCAAGGGCTGCCCAATTTGGAGGCTAGTCCTCCTTTGCCGCTTTATTTTGTTCTAACTGTTGGATTTCTGCTAGTTCGCCCCAGCAGACAGCCACGCTGGGGGAGGCTGATAGGTGATAAAGAGAAAGTTTACTTTAGCAAAAGAGATAAAGAGAGAACTAATAGAAGTTTAAATACTTCTAGTTAAAAGTAGGGCAGCTGAAAATAATGGAGACAGAGATGATAAAGAAGACCCTGGAATAATTAATACCCTTCTGGAATTTAGGAGCCCTGGCCTTTTAAGATTATTTCACAAGAATGGATTCAGGCTGATTTAGATCTTGCCATTCAGAATGATGTCTGGTTTAGTCTACTTTCTGCTCTTTTCCATCTTTCATTTTCTGAATCTGTTCTTGGCACCATTTAGCCTCTTGTACAATGCTCTGCACCCAGAGGAACTCAAAATCCATTAATAGATGATGTTGATGATGCCAATAATCAGAGCTGGGAGCCGTGATTGTATTATAAGCAAAGCATTTGAATAATTGCAGAACCAACAAGGTCCAGAGTGACGTTTCCCATTCCGATCACTGATGAGCATGACCTTGGGGCAAGTCAATCCCTACTGTTCCCAGGGGATGCAGCTCAGGGAAGCCTGGCCCTCCTTCTCTGGCAAAGGCCAACTCACCGAGCCTGCCACCTGCCTCTTCCGCCGTCCTCCCTCCCGTACCTCTCCATTTTTCATTTCTCCCGTCCACAACCTTTTGCACTGAGACTCCTCAGGAATGGAGGGACAACAAGAATCTAGAAGCTGAATTACTCCTGGCCCATCCTCAAGTTAACATGAGGCCCTTCTTAGGCACAGAGGCCTCAGCCTGCCGAATACCAACACGGCTGGATTCAACATCCCTCTTCCCCACCTCCATCTCCTTGATTGTACTTGTACTTATTTGCACAGACCGTGTGGAGAGGAGAGCTGGCCACTTCATGGACTTCCTGTATTAGGAAGTTAAAACAGAATTTTCGGGAAAGAACTGGCTTGCATAATGATCAGGAGCCAGGACTTCTGCTCCCCCAACCCACACCACGCTGACTTTGTTCAGGGCCCAGCTGTGCCCACTAACTGCACGGAGTCCAGGCACGTCCTTAGGCTCTGTGGACAATCATGGGCAGGCAGAACTGTGCTCAACTCTCCCGTCAGCATGCTACCTGCCTAGAATTTATAACGTGATGACACGAGGTCGTTCTTTATTTTCTTAGCAGTGCATATTTTCCAAAAGGCTCAGTGTGAAATCTGGAATCACATTTGTCTCCTGTGGGGGAAATGTGTAACATCCCAGGTGAGGGACTCAGGGACCTGGGTTTCTAGTTCTACCTTCACTGCTATTTCCATCCAACTTTTATTAAGTTATTAAGTGCCAGACATCATGTCAAGTACTTGTATTCATCATTTCACTCAACCGTCAAAACCATATGAGTAGCTCTATCATGATAAAGAAACAAGGAGGAAAGTTAGGTGACTTAGTACGAAGCCACACAACTAGTAACAACGTGGAGCTTGCACGCAGCACACAAGCTGGCCTGACTTCAAAGCCACTTCTCTTAACCACTACCTGAAACTGCTTCCCAATCCATGTGGAGCCAGGCAAGCCCCCTTGGGTCTCTGGGACTTGGTTTCTTCTTTAACATGCAAAACAAGGTGGGAGGTCTAGGGCTCCCCAAGGTCTCTCCAGCTGCCACATGCTGTGGATAAATTTCCCAGGCAACCGCCTTGACCCACCAGCCTTCTCTTCCCCACGTTCCATTCACAGCTTCCGGGGTGGCGCCCTCTACCAGGCCACGGGCATTTCTGTCCCCAGGCGCCATGTGGTGGTGGCCCAGCCATCACCATGTGGTAAACCCCCCCACCTTCTTCTGCCTCACATGCTAGAGTGCAGATCTGACAGAGGAAGTGAACCAGAGAAAGGCCAATCCCGGGTGGGGTTCCTTGGAAACCAAAGAGCTGCAGCGACCCTTATGCTAGAGCCAGAAGTGATCTCCCACCAGGGTCAAAGAAGAAGGGGTGAACCAGAGATGGGGTGGGGGCTGGGAAGATTTCTGGTGGCAAACACATTCAGGAATCATTTTTTTCACAGAACCTCGCAGGAGCTCAGGGTGGGAGGGAATCCTGAAGGGCAAGAGCCAACACGGCTCCGGACATGTCCAACACCTCTCAGCAGGTGGGTTCTTTCAAGACATGTTGCCAATCACCTTGAAGTAGTCTGCATAATTTTAACCTGGAGTCTGGAGTTCCCTGGAGGGATAAACAAGTGTTATGGGGACTCATAAAATATCCTTTTTTACTTTAACACTTTGTGGTTAAAGTATGTGTTTCTGTCACCAGTATCAGGTGGCCGCTCACGTATTAATATGTGTTCATCTAGTCTCTGGTTTTTCACGCCACGGTGGATTTATTTGGAACTATTAGGAGCTATTTCTTTGATCGTACTCAGTCTAGAAGCTTTACACATTGTTTTGGTGAAAGTGTAAGGTGTTTTATGAGAGATATTACAGTTTTTTTAATATCCAGTAGTTCAGGAGTTGTGTTTTATTGAATGCTTATCCATTCATGCGATGGCACAGAAAATGGCCGGCCCCAAGGGCTGGTAAATTTAAAGGGCACCGGCACACGAAGTGTTAAAAGCAGCTCATACAATACTCTGATTTAAGAAACATTATCTAATCCATTGCATGCACTAATGACCCTGTCCAGGACTGATTCTCCATGTTTAAGGATTTTTAAATAATGGGAGGGGGATGGGTAGACGAGATCATTTTCAGTTCTATGAATGTTAGGCTGAGAAGGGAGGCACTGGGGAGGCAGGAACCTTTCTGAGATTGCTGACCCAGCTGGCTGCCTCAAGGTCACCAGTTTTTAGCTCTTGAAAACTGAATCAAGAAAAAGAAAGAATTGTTGATATTTTCTCTGGAATAGAACTGTCCAGGGAGAAGGAAACATACAAACACCCCATCTAGAGACTGACTGATTTCTGTAGCTTCCACATCTCAACTCATGCTCTCTGAAAGAAAAGAAAGCCAGGGACTTAATTTGTTGTTGTTTGCATTCTGGAGACAGCGGAGATGCCAGCTCATCAGTGAACAATAATACACATGAAGGAGAGGCACAGACAGGCGGATCTGATAATATGCAAGCCAAGGAGGACTGCTCATGTTTATTCTCATGTCCTCTAAGATGCCCCTTGTCCTTTCTCCCACCTGTCCTCCATCTATGCTTCAGCATAAGCCTCCAGGAAGCTAAGAGAATAGGCTACCTTTTAATTTATTTGCCCAAATCTGTTGGGGGTGTTCTCTAAGATCATCTTTGACTGCTTTCTTTCTCTTTCTGTTCTCTGCCGAGAGCTTGTCCACTCTCAGAGGTGCAATGATGTTTCCCGGGGAGATGAATTTCAGAGATTTAGCCTCTGCTCTGATCAGATGACTCACATGGGTGATGAGCATTGCATTTCCTGGACCACTTATCCCTGGAAGCTCCTGCCCCCTGCCCCAATCATATGTAGTTTATTTCAGTCAATCAGCCAGTCCTTCCAGCCATTATTCTATGTATCACTGGAGGATAGGAAACAATTCACAATCCCAGCCCTCCCTTGGTCGCCTTTAATCAGAGAAGATGCCTTTGGACTTTTGGCCTCTGGGAGGACCAACAGCCTCATCCTCTCTTTCATGGACCAATATTTTTGCTGAGTTTCACTCTTTTTTTGCCAAGACTCTTATTTGCATCCTTGATTCCTAGGGGGCTTCCCACCTGCTCACTCCACTGGGAATCCCAGATCTATTTTGCTACTTGAGCTCTGGATTTTCCTGTCTCCACCTCTACCTTATTGTCCATTTCTTTCTTCTCTGATTGCCCATCTGGCAGCTCTTCTTATCTCTGTTTGGACCTTGACCTGGGTCAAATTCTTTCAGTCCCACCCTTGAGCCTTTTTCTCAGTCATATACATCATTAAAATTATGTCCAACTTTCATGACTTGTAGTTCAAGAACCCTCAGAGGAGCAGTTCTGTAATGCTGTGATTTAAAAGCACTGGGAGTCCACTTAGTGAAACATTTTCATTTGAGAGATGAGAAACTGAGACCCCAAAAGATAAAGTAACTTGACAGCCTAGGGACTGAGCTGGGATTAGAATTTAGATCTGTTGGGACCTTGCCAGAACGCTCAGCTCTGCCCTTGTCTCTCTCTATCCCTGCAAGTAGATCCATGTACAGTTCCTCTGACCAGCTGTGAGATTATTGATTACCTGGAAACATGAAGGAAATAAAGGATCTTTGCTCCCAGCTCACTCCTTGCATTAGTAGCTAGAAGATGACAATGGGAACGTATGACCCACGTTGAGAACAAACGGGACGTGAGCACACTGTTTGTGTGCCGGTTGCAAGGTTAATTACAAACAAGTCCTGTCTATTTATTAAGGCAGGCCCCTTTCAGACATTTCCTGCAAGCAAACAATCCTTCCCCACAATTAGGGTAAATTAGTAAGGTTTTACTGAACTAATGAGACAATGTTTGTGAGCTTGTCTTTATGGTTTCCAGGCTGTTTGGAGACAAGGGTCTATAATTAGGATTCTCAAACTGCCACATTCAAGTCAGGCTGTGTGAGAAGGGAGGTTATCGAAACTCCCAATCACTTCAGGCAATGCCACAGGAGGTGCGTCTCCAGACGCAGGGACAGCACACACACACATACATGTGTGCACACTCACACATACATGTATAAGTGGACCTCTTCCCTCCTGCCCTGCCCACAGTTTAGCTTCCCCTCCCTCACTAACAGGTGACTCTCCAGAATGCCATGGTCCAGACATGTGAGGTCTGAAATTTCGCCCGACTCACGTGGGATACCAAAAAAGCAAAAATAAGAGCAGGTACTTCTTATTGCAAACAAGACTTTTGTTCTACATTAGCAATGATCTTCAATCTTCACAACCTTTCCAAGGAAGTATTCTTAGCCTCATCCAACAGAGGAAGACACTAATGCACAGTGGCCTAGGCACAGGGTGAGTCCACCAAGTCTACTGTCCATCCACTATATGCCCAGACATGTTCTTTATCCCTGTTTCTTTTGCTGAAGCGCTATGTGGTCCCTGAGCATGGCATGCCTTCCTCAAGAACTCCTTTTAACTCTTTGGCATAAGATAGTCCAAATTCAGGTTATTAGTCTTTTCCCAGCCCCCACCCTGATTGCTTTGATCTCTACAGAAGATGGTGGGCGAGGAGCCACCTTAGCATGGTGCAGCAACGCTCCAAATCATTAACCTGGAAAGAGCAGGCTCCACGCTCAAATCCAGTGTGCAGGACACAGACTTCAAGGCTGCAGGTCAGAAGAACAGTGAGGGTGGATGTCCATCTCCATGGCTCCTCACAGCCTCTGCCAGATCTCTTATGTCTACATGCAAAAAATCCAACAACAAATGAGGGGCTTCAAGGAATGGGAGTAGGGTGTGAAACTCAAATTTGCAGGGAAGCCATCTCTGCACTATTCCAAGTATCTGACTTGTGATTTGAAATAGCATTAGTTCCCCAGTAGCTTCTAGAAATGTCAGAGATGGCACCCAAGGTTCAGGTGTTATAGGTCTAGTTCTGAGTTTTCTGGAAACAGTTTTCCAAAGGATTAGCATGATTCAAAGAGATGTTCCTACAAACATTATTAAGGGAAATTATTAAGGGACTTTCAGACTTTGGAGATAGCAACAGGAAGCACAAAAATCCTCTTTGGTGGCTCCATCAGAAAGAATACCAAGGATGTCAGATCCAGTCTCAGGCTGTACTTTTGGTCTCAATTCCCAGCATGCACTATGATGTAGTACAGTAGTCAGCAGACTGTGGGTCCAAGTTCTGAATCTACCCAACTATTGCTAACACGACCTTTTGCCATTCACTTAACTTTTCTAAGCTTCAGCTTTTCCGTCTGTAAAATATGGTGAGACAACAAACACGCTACCTCCAACACTCTGGATTCCATAGTCCAGAAATATTTGCTCATAAAGAATTACAAGAGTAATTCTTTATGGAGTAATTCTTTAAGGAGTAATTACAAGAATTACTCCTGTCTTATAAATGTTTGGTGTGTTTTAACATCCTAACAGGTCAGTCAATGTTAACATCCTTTCCTTGCTTTGCCAATCAACTGCTGATAATTCCTTCCTTTCCTCAAAATTCCTGATCCCAATTTTCAAATATCCTAAGACCCAAATTTGTACTTCAGAGCAGTAATCTCACAAATGCTACAAAGAACAGAATTATTGTCTCATAGAACATCATCCATAACAGAGAGCCCTGAGGTTGAAAGGAGACCAGAGACTCTCTGTTCTAATCCCTTAGTTCACCTGATAAAGAGGCTGAGGAGGAGGGAAGTGACTTGCCCAAGACCACACAGCTAGATGAAGAGTATGTTCATTTCAAGGCAAGAGTATTCTTCTGATTAAACAGACCCTAACCTATACCCTGTTATCACCAACTATGAAATTTCCAATCTTCCAAATTTCCAATCTTTCCAAATTTCCAAATTTCCAATAAAAAGATCCTCAGATATGACACTAGGAAGACAGCCTCTTTCCTAATGCTATTCAATCCCTATTTATTAAGCTCATTAAAACCAGAATGGCTGTGCTCCGTTCTTAGAGCTGCTGAGGAGACAGTCCCAGGTCCTGGGTACAGTCCAATACCATGCTTAAGGTCACGAGTGTATTCACCCTAGTGACTGGGCTTGTAAATTGTAAATTTCCAGATATAATTATTTTGTCTGTTGTAATTCTATTTGTCAATAGAGACACTTGCAAGTTTCACAACCCTGGGGGCACTGTACCCCTTAAATTCATGCTTTCTTCTCTTACCCTGTACTTACAACCTATAAGAATTGGTTTGCTTTTACTGGTTGAATTCGATTAGTTCTTTAATTTGAGTAAAACCACAGAGAGCCAGTTTTTCCAGTTTATGACCTTTGAGGGCAGAATCAACTCTGCAATTAAGAAACACTCACCCATACCAAAAAGTAGCCAACCTCTTGTGTGTTCTGGCTGGTCTAATTTCTGATGTTTTCCAATCTCTATACCTCAGCACTCCTTGGGGATTCTGGGACCAGAAAACCCAGTCCTCTGTCCAAGATTTTATGCTCTATGTTCTTAAAGTATTTTTGCAACCAAGGAGTTGAGAGGAGAAAAACATAATTTGTAATGGATATTTTATAACCTTGCTTTTCAAATCATATTACAAAGAGATGTGTTTCTTTTCACTGGGTGGCATAGGAAAATATAGACTAGAGGTTAAGGAAAGTATGTCCAGTATTAATCAATCAACTAATTAATTAGTTGATCAATTCATCATTCATTCATTTATTCATCCATCATTTAAAAAATATTAATTAAGTACAGGCACCATGCAGAGTAGTGGATTATTACATGCGAGGAGGCAGGGTAAAAGTGTGTGTATGCACACACACACATTTACACACACATACACACAGACAGACACACAAGCTCCTCTCAAGAACCCTATCTTCTAGTGAGAAAGACATTTACTTGTGTGTTTTACTAATGGAGTTCAGAAATATATCAGTAAAGATTTTCTCACCCTAGTTCATGACTTGGAATATGATAAGAAGAGATGGGAAGTGAGGGCCTTCCAGACGGATACATAAGCCTAAGCAAAGGTCGTAGAAAGTATGAGTCAAAATGAAGCATGAGCCCACTCAGCTGTCATGGTGGATATCGCGGGTGAGTATGATGCAAAGCAAAAATTCTTAACTACTTTCTGAGGAGCTTGGTTTTTGTTTGAGAATCTTTGGGGGAGCTTATGAAGGTTTATCATCATCTGGGAAGTTACATAAGTAAAAGGGTTCATTGCAAAATGTTATCGCATTAGCAGTAATGAAGATATTTAGGTAGAAGAGGATTGGGAAGAAAATGACTTCTATTTTTCTGATTACTTAGTCTCTGCTTAGAAGCTATCATTCCACAGCACTGCACATTTATCTCTCATAGTAACATGACTTGAAATCATGAAATCGTATCTACAGATTCCCCTACTTACGTAACCTCTCAAATGATGATAAACCTTCATAAGTTCCCCCAAAGGCTCTCAAACGAAAACCAGGTTCTCCCTGCCTTCATACCAGCATAAACACCTAGATCAGCTGCTATATCCCTACAGGAGATCATGTGAAAAAGATGAAGTTACAGATCAGTGTATAGCAAATGATCCCAATTACATTGTAAAAATTAAGGAAAATGTAAAAAAAAAAGGATTGGGAAGAGTGTGGAGATAGAGATCTGTGTTGGGAAACTAATGCAAGGGTCAAGCTTTTGGGGGTAAGACTTGGGGGTAAATCTTTTTTTTTTTTAACATTTTTTTTTATTATTATTTATACATACAAGCTGGGGTACAGGCCAGAGGCGTGGGGCGGCGAGAGGGTTCACCAGAGACAGAGCGGGCAGCAGAACAGACAGATCAGAAATACACTGCTGAGGGGAGCAGCGGGCAAGGCAGGAGAGGTCTGCCACGCCATGTGGGATTCTCCCTGGCCGGGCGTCGAACTCGCATCGCTGCTGCCGACAGCTCCACAGCGCAGCGCTTAACCGCAGCACCACCGGAGAGGCCCCTTGGGGGTAAATCTTGACTGGAAAGGTGGGGACTGTACCTAACACCTCATTCTGAATTTCTAAAAAGCAAATATTAAGTTCTGATCTTCCTAAATCTTGTAATTTAGAGACTAACGGTAGATAGAAGTGAAGGTATCTTAAAACAAATTTTTACTGGTACTTGAAGGTTTTAGATGCTGCTTAGACTTGGTCGGAAAAATACCTGGGTGCCCACCGTCATCAACTTCACCCTGAGGGAGCAGCTCTCAAGCTCATTACCATATTTATTCAATGGTTATTCTCATTTGAGGAAGGCATTCCCACCGAGGGCTGAGTTTGCCTTCCAGCTGCCCACGCCAGGCCTGTGAAACCAGAGCTTCCTAACAGAGCTGGTTCAAAGGAGAGAAAAATCCTTTCCTGCTTAACATTCTGCAAAAGGCATGGGCAAATCTCCGAAGTCAATCATTGTGAATGAAGCCATTTAAGAGTGTGGCCCGAGCCTCTTCTGTGCGGATGAATAACCAGGCGGAGTGAATTCGCCAGCGGAGGAGACTGAAGGCGACTCTTTCTGCTTTGTCACCCTTTATGACCCGCCTTACAGTCCCAGCGCCCTTCACAGGAACGTCTTGCTTTGCAAAAAGAAACAGATAATAACCACAGAGAAAAGAAATGCTAGCCCTGCAGCCTGTTATTAAAGAAGTCTGGGTAAACGGAATGCTGGCCAGACCTCACTTTTACACCAACAAAACTTGCCCCCTCTGCTTGCAATTACAGGCTCAGAATTGCAGCAGTAGCATTGGGAAGGCAGCGCGCCCTCCTCCATCCTGGAGCTTGTCAGGAAAATTCACAGCCACAGGACCTGCTGGTGGCTCAGGGCCCCTCTTGCCTCACAGTTAGTTCAGCACAGGGTGGGTCTGGCAGAACAGCACTGTTGGGGTCCAAAAGAGGAAACTGGCTCCAGTCCAACCCCTACTCAATGGAGAACCTCTGCTGGGACTGAAAGCTGCGGTCCCCCAATCCAGAGGTCAGCAGGGCAGTGAGAGGAAAAGCCGTCCAGATCAAGTGTAGGCATGAGACCCCCTCTGGGAGACTTCGGCTGCAGCTCACTGTGGAAAGTGCCAGAAAAGTGACGCTGAGTGACGGGGTAGGAAAGTGTGTGCTGACTTCGGCTTTGCCACCGAGGCCCGGCACCAAATGTATTCGTTCACTCAACCTGTGCTGAGCACCTACCGGGTGTCAGGAAGCGGGCTGGGAGCTGAGAACATGAAGATGAATGAGAGCCCTGAGGGGCGGACTGGGAGGGGAGGCATTTGCGAAGCCATTCCATCTCCCTGCGCCTGCCTCCTTTAAAAGCAAAGGCAGCGGACATTATTTCTGCTCCTGCTCTAACAGTCTGTGAGTGGGTGACAAGCTCTGTGCCAGAGGAAGGCGCGCAGCCTCTGATGCCTCCACCAGCGAGGAGCACCAGATAGGGACACGGTCCTTGGGTCCTAGTCCACTGTCTCACACTTAGCCTGGCTGCCTCCTAGGTCTCAGAGAGACCAGGGTCTCCAAGTCAGGCACCAGAACCCTAAGTGCCAGACCTTAGTCAGGCATTCTGAGTAAACTCTGCCCAGGTCACAGGCACTGTGGGGGAAGCAGGAACCCTGATATTTGAGCCTCCCCATAAAGCCACATCTGTAACTCATAAACTGGACTACCCACTGTAATGTCTTGAGAAAGAGCCTTTGATTTAAGTCTAAGAATGTTGAGGATTAGCTTTTAGGATAAAGCGATTCTCAAATTTTCCAGCCAACTTCATTTTGATAAAGCATTTGATAAAACGCTGAGGCCCCTTGGGCTTAATCCATGAGGAAATCCCAGTGAGATTAAATCCAAGGACGTGTTTCCAGAATCTGGAGGGAAGGCAGGTGGGGCTCAATCTTCTGGACAGGGTCATTTAATTAAATGGGTGAAAGACACTTTAGACAGTCAACGCCTTTCCAAAAGAACCCAGCAAAAGCAGGTGAGCTTTAGGAGGGTAATTCAGGCCTCTGGACATTCTCACTGATAGAAAACACAATCTCCCTTGGTGTCAGGAAGGTTTTCAGAATGACTGACAGCAGTCTACAAATTGGTGAGGATTTATCCACTCAGAAAACCCCTTCCTCTGGGAGGTCTCTCTAGTCTGATGCTTCTCACCACAAATGACAAGCGCCACCCAGTCCTCAGAAGTTTGGGTGTTTCCCAACGTGCTTGTCTAATGTAACGTCACTCTCCCTTTTCCAGCTCGCCCACCCATCACTTACCTTCTTAGGAAATGCCTGATGGCAACAACATGCCATTCAGGAGGTTTTCCTTTAGTTCTTTCTCTTTTTGAGGCTAATTAAGGTGTCCTTTATACCAAGCTTATTGTATGGAAGTAAGACATGCCAATGACATCTCCTGCCAGCTGCTGTTTTTTCATGAGTTTCCATGCAAGGAAGGGAACATTTGGTGGCCTAAGGTTATTACTCCTTAAGGGGCCCAACTCTTACTCCTCCTCCTACAGATACGGGAAACCTCTAATCTTAAAAGCTTTTTCAGGAACTGCTTCAGAGATGGTGCCTGGGTCTCTGACCACTCTGAACTTCAGTCAGAACATCATTTGGTTCTTTCCCTTCTCTGCATCAAATCTCTGTGTAGTCTAGAGGATCTTACCTGTGAATATTGCCAACAGCACAGGGTAAGGGACATTGTTGGGGAGTAAAGACTGCTCCCCATATTTTTAGAAGAAGAAATAGAGGACACATTAATGCATAGATAAGGAGAAAATTTTTCTTCTGTCTTAGCAGAGGAAGAGGAAACTGGCAATCAATCAATCACAAAATAGCTCTCTGAGCCTCAGCATTCATGGAACTAGGTTCTTTCATATGTCATGTGGTTTAATTCTAGAAGAAGGAGGTGGAAGAAGAAGAAAAAGAGGAGGACGGTGAAACTCAAATTAACTTGAAAGAGACTGACTTATCTATGAGCCCAGCATCTAGAGATGAGACCAGGATTTGTATCTGGACTGAGACCCCAAAGTCCTTGCTATCTCTTCCACACGGCATTGCCCAAACCAACAATTTGCATTCTTTAATGACTAGCAACATGGAAACAATTAGTGCCCACTGGTGAGAGTTTAAATGGATGCTTGGGCAGTGTCACACCCAGTCTGCCTTCTCCAGGCTGCCTAAACTTGAATTTCCAAGCAGGGAAATGGTATGCTATAGATAATAAAGAATGCCCTTAGACATACCTCTTCAATTCACTCTGCTTCTTCATGATCAAGATGGTATTTATTGAAAAATAATGTAAGCAATAAAATTGCCATCAACTGCAGTAGACCATGCTAACAGAAAATGTACATTGTAGATGAAAAAGGCTCAGACAAGAATAATGACACACCATTTCCCTTATTCAAGAAAGAACAATTAATAAAGGGTAACATTGGAGAGAGCCAGTAGGAGGTTTTGGCTGAATCTACTTCATGTGCAAGGAAGATGTACACATTCTCACACGTTTGCACCAAGAATGACAGCAAGCAAAGGGAACAAAAGAGAAGGACACATTCTTCTTGCAAAATAGTAAAATGCTACAGCTAAGCCTAGTGTTCTTTTCAGCCAGTAGGCTTCCTTCTTCCCCTTCCCATTTCCATTCCTGGAGAGTACTGCTCTATTAAGTTTGGGATATATCTTTTCAGGCCTTTTTCCATGTCATACGCATATACACAAACACAAATACGCATCCACAGAAGCTTTCACAAGGAGAATAAATTCATCTTTTACTTGGGTAATGAAAATTTAAATCTCAAAAAGGGAGGAGAGAAAGAAAAAGTGGAACTTGAAAAATAAAGCTCACCTTTCAAATGAAGCTACTTATTTAACTTTTAGGGTTGCCCAATAGATGTATTTATCAGAAATGAAGTCATATACATTAAGCAATGAGCAGTTTATCTGACCTGAATTTCTTAACAATACAGCATCCAAGATAACCAAACTAAAAATAGCCAAACTGAAGAATCATGCAAAAAATTCAACCATACAAAAGAATATTATTCTGATCTGTTCTGAACATAAACTCAAGGGAAAGACCTTCTGCAAATTCCAGAGTTCAGCACTGCACTTTGTGAACACTGTGGCTCTATAACATCCATTGATCTAGTTCAATGAATTTTAGGATAAAAGTTGTTCTTCTATGATTGTTATTAAAACAAAGGAACCAATTAGCAAAGTCAGAGAGGCTGCTGTGATAGTGGCTCTATCAGCCTGAAAGTCAAATGTGAGGGGCTGAAGGTCATGTGTACTGGTAGACATCCTTAGGCTTCCTGTGCCTCTTTTCATACATATATTTTTAGTTATTCAGCCAGCAACTATGTCCTAAGCACTGTGCCAGGTGCTCCAGACACAATGGCAGCATGATGAAGTGGGAAGACCATGGGCTTTAGAGAGACTTGGTTCAGACTCTTGACACAACAAATGTTGAGATTTCTGGCAAGTTGTTTAACCTCGTAAGCCTCAGTTTCCTCACCTGTGGAGTAAATATAAGCAACTTAGTATTAAGGGGACTAGAAATAAGATGCACACAGCACTTAGTAGGGTTCCTGAAACAGAGTAAATGCAGGCAGAATTACCACTGCTATTCTAAGAGCTCACCATTTAGTGTGAGGGAGAGAAAAATAGAGTTACAGAGGGCTTCCACTTTGGGAATAACATAAGGCACCCTGAAGAACTTCTCCCCAGTGAAACAAGCAATTGGTGAAAATTATTTTTAAGAATCCAATAATTTAGACTCTGGGAACTGTCCTGAAGGCACACAGAAAATGAAAAAAAAAATTCAAAAAATTTACTGAAACTCAGTAAGAACAACGAAATTCTGTGACGTCTGAACCATGACCTGCTCTTTTCTTCTCCCTCCCTGATCGTAAGTGACAGACTCTCCACTCCAGGCAGACTCCCACTCCCCTCAATTTCCAGTGTATGTTGTAGTAGGTTGGGGGCTGTGGCCCCAGGAGGGGCAGGCCACCAGTATTTTCCATCTTCCTCTGCTCTGGGGCAGAGGTTAAATTCCTGGCAAGTATGGCCATGAAGTCAAGATTCCTTCCTCCACTCAGCAACAAATCATAAAGGTTCGGCCTCAGTCACAGCACACTGAGAATACTGGGGTACTGATTGTTCTCAGCAATGCTCACATGTAGAATAGACGTTCCAAGGTGGGAGAGGCAATTTGGGAAGAAAAGAAGCTATTAACTCTGTCCAGCATTCTGTGCACAGAGCAGGGTGTCATTCCAAGTCAAGTGGTCTACCATCTCCTGCTCCAGTCCTAGTCCCGCCTAAGAACAGACTTCTCCAAAGTTCTCCCCAATGGAACTGACTTTATTTGAAATAGTGTAGAGAAAATAAGTCTAAAGATACTTTCATGAACAATGGTGAGGCTGGTGGTAAACAAATGAGAAGATTCATGAGATTCATGAAGATTCATGAGATTCATGAGAGCAGATTCATGAGAGCAAAAACCTAAACAACAGGTCAGTTGTTCTACCAAAGGAGAGAACCAGGAGAAGGGGTAGATAAGAAGAACCCATCTGAGATAAACAAACAAAAAAAACCTAAAAATTTCAAAGACTGAAAAGGGAGTCAAATTTAATTAGATCAAATTATGGCACCAGTTATGTCCCAGAGCTTTGTTAAAAGCACAAGGGACTATGGTGATGGCTTCACAGGTGAACAGGTGATGGGTAACCTAAGGGGAATACACAATAATGTAAAAGATATGAATAACAAAAGTAAATAAATAAAATATTTATGAAAAAAAATAATAGAACAATCAGGTAGCACCAAATGGAAGGCAGCATTGGGGTGCGATGCAAGCTTAACAGTTTTCCAGGCAAGAAAGTCTTTGACACTTGGAGATCCCTGTTTAAACCACTGTTATCACAGGATATTATCCTAGTGTGCCCAAGACCGAACTCTCTCAAGAGTGACATCAAATACTTCATATTGATAAAGCAGTGGGTAGAGAAAAATGCAAAGCTGTAAATTCCTAAATTAAAAAAGAAGATCTCAAATCAATAACCTAACCACTCATGTTAAGACACTGGCAACATGAGACAAAGTAAGCTTAAATCAAGCAGAGGGAGGAAATAATAAAGATGAGAATAGAAATGGATGAAATCATGAATAGGAAGAAATAGAAGAAATCAAAGTTGGTTCCTTGCAAATATCAATAAAATTGTTAAACCTTTAGCTGGACTGACCAAGAATTAAAAGAGAGAAACTCAATTCACTAAAATCCAGAATGAAAAGGGGCACATTACTACCAACCTCACAGAAATAAAATGAGTTATAATTATAATGGAATACTATAAAAAAACTATGTGCCAATAATCAAATGACCTAGGTGAAACAGACAAATTCCTAGATAGACTCAAACTATGGAAACAGGCTCAGAAATAGAAAACCTGAGTGCAGATAGATGTAACAAGTAAAGAGATGAAATTAAAAACAACAAAACCCACAAAGAAAATCTCAAGCCCAAATGACTTCATTGTTGGATTCTACCAAGCATTTTAGGAAAAAATATCACATTTCAACAAACTGCTCCAAAAACTAGAAGAGCAGGGAACACTTATTTTATATGGCCAGTATTACCCTGATATCAAAACTAGAGATATAATAAGAAAACTACAGACCAATATCTCTTACACTGGTCAACAATGAGATCATTACTGACTTAAAAAGGCCCTAATCTGTAGTATCTTGGTGTGCTGAATATGAATATAACCCTAAAAATTTTTTATTAGCTCTTGTTTTGAAAATATTTCATATAATTCATTTTACATGTTTCACTGTGTAAATTTATCCAGTAGGACTGCAACAACATCCTAAATCAGCCTAGAATGATGTAATATTGGATCATATTGCGTAATACCATCATGCACACATCATCCAGAGTTGATAGCATCATTTTCTGATGCAATGCAAAACTACTGCCAGGCGGCTGCTGAAGTAAGCCGACGTCAGCAGTGCACTTTACAAAGCCCTGTCAGAAAGGTTGAGCATTGAAAATATTTCAGACTTTGTGTGAGACAGTTTAAGCTACTGTTCCACAGAACTGTTATTATTTTATCCATTTAGGCACAATACAGAACAGTAATGCCTTGAAAGTGCATTAATAGAACTGCTCTATTTGGAAAATTTCTGCTCTATTTGTGGGGAAGTGCCATTTGCCAACCAAAAGAAAAGTATCACATCTCAAGTGAAGAAGGCTTATCATCTTGACTTTGGATGCAAGGTTGGTGACCAAGACAAGCCTTGGGCCCTGCATCTATGCTGTGCTCCATGTACAACACAGCTTTCACAGTGATTAAATGGCAAAAGACCATCAATGCCGTCTGCAGTCCCCATGGTATGGAGAGAGCCAAGCAACCACAGAAAAAGACTGTTACTTCTGCTTGGTTCCACCTCTTTCCAGTGGAATAACAAAGCAAAGGAAGTCGAGAGTAGTCTACCCAAACATTCCGTCTGCATTGAGACCAGTTCCACATGGTGAGGGACTTCCTATTCCAGAACCTCCAGGAAAATATTTTCTTGATTCATCTGATGAGGACAATGGTGAGCTGACCTGTTCTTCTCCTGTTCCATCAGCATGCAGTGATCCAGACTTTCACTGTGGTGCATCATCAACCCCACACAGACTAACACAGGAAGAACTCAATGACCTGGTTTGTGATTTGGACTTATCCAAGAACAAGGCAGAATTGCTAGGATCAAGACTCCAACAATGGAATCTTCTAGAAGAAGATGTCACAATTACTTTTGATTGAAAGTGCCACCAGCAGTTGGAGCCTTTCTTCAGAAAGGAAAGTACTCTGGTATTCTGTTCTGATATTGAGGGCCTCATGAATGCCTTAGAAATCACTCATGACCCACAAGAATGGAGACTATTTCTAGACTCTTCGAAACTGAGTCTTAAGGCTGTGCTTTTGCACAACGGAAACCGTCTTCCATCTATTCCAGTAGCCCATGCTGTCCACATGAAAGGGATATATGATAACTTAAAGGAGCTACTGAGTTCCATTGGGTATAACAAGTACAGCTGGCACGTCTGTGGTGATTTGAAGCTAGCTGCCCTTTCAATGGGACTGCAGCAGGGATACACAAAATACATGTGTTTCTTATGTTAGTGGGATAGCCGAGCAAGTGAATTGCACTACTTGTGGAAGGAATGGACTCGCAGACAAAATGTAGCAGCTGGAGAGAAGAATATCCAGCACTCAGCTCTGGTCGAGGCTCACAAAATCCTGCTACCACCCCTTCACATCAAACTAGGTTTGATGAAGAATTTCGTGAAAGCCATGGTCAGGACCTCGCCAGCTTTCCAATACCTGCATGAATAATTTCCTCGACTCAGTGAAGCAAAGATTAAAGAGGGAGTTTTTGTAGGTCTTCAGATTTGAGAGCTCTTCAAAGATGACTGGTTCAACAACTTGCAGCAGGGTGATGTGAAACAAGCATGGAATGCTTTTCGCCTTGTGTCTATAAACTTTCTTGGGAATGTTAGGGCAGAAAACTACAAGGAACTAGTACAAGACATGCTGATGCAGTATCAGAAACTTGGCTGCAATACGTCTCTAAAGATCCCCTTCCTTCATTCCCATCTGGATTTCTTCCCTGAAAACTGTAGTATGGTTAGCGATGAACATGGCGAACGTTTTCATCAAGATACGGCATCAATGGAACAAAGATACCAGGAAAATGGTCCACTACCATGCTGGCTGACTACTGCTGGACACTCCCCAGAGATGCTCCTCAACAGCTGTACAAGAGACAAGCGAAGAAATCTAAGAAGTAGTCTATGACTTGATTTTTTACAGGTATCAACTGTAGGACTATTGGCATGCATTTTGTGATGTAAACATCAATTTATTGCAGATACAAAAAAAGCTAGAGCCAAAATTAGAATTTGACTGTCATATTCACGTTGAGCACATACAAGTTGATAGGAAATGACTAATTTTATTTCAGTAACATGACTTTTGTAAAAATTTGTTGACCAGTGTTATCGATACATATACAAATACCCATCAGCAAAATACTAGCAAACTGAATCCAGAAACATATAAAAAGGAATATACACAATATGCAATATTGGTGTATCATTCAAAATTGATTTAATATTATGCACTACACTTGTAGAATAAAAATAAAATAGGCTCATTTCAATAGACACAGAAAAAACATTTGATAAAATTCAACACCTTTTCATGATAAAAAACTCAGAAAATCAGGAATAGAAGGAAACTTCTCAGGCTAATAAAGGGCATCTAAGACCTTAATTATGAAAGACTGAATGTTTTTCTCAAAGATCAGGGACAAGAGAAGGGTATCAGTTCATGCAACTTTGATGCAATATTGTACTGAAAGTTCTAGTGAAAGCAATTAGGTGAGAAAAAGAAATAAAAGTTATCCAGATTGGAAAGGAAGTAGTAAAACTATCTATTTACAAACGACAAGATCTTGTACATATAAAATCTTAAGGCCTTCACTAGAAAAAAGACTAATAATTCAGAAGAATATAAAAGTCAATTGTATTTTAATACATTTGTACATCCCAAAAAAGGAAATTAAGAAAACAATTCTACTTACAATAGTATTAAAATATTTAGAAATATATTCAACAAAAGAAATACAAAGCTGATAATTTGAAAAACTACAAAAATTGCTGAAAGAAAACAATTATTTATATAAAGAAAAAAAACCCTCACATTCATTAATTGGATGGTAACACTGTTAACTTCCCAAACTGGTAGGCAGATTAAATGCAATTCTTATCAGAATCCCCGGTGACTTTTTGATACAAATTGACAAACTGATTCGAAAATTCATATGGATTGCAAGGGACCTAGAATAGCTAAAATGATCATTAATAAGAAGAAAGGAGGAAGACTGACACTTCTGGATTTCAATCTTACTACAGTGTATTAGTAATAGCATTAAGAACACAGATTAATGGACTAAAATAACATTGTGGGGGCAACTGGGTATTGAATGAAAAAAGAATTAAGTGGACTCCTACCTCACACAGATACAAAAGTTAGTTCAAAATGGCCAGAGACTTAAATTGAGAGCTAAAACTAAAACTCTTGGAAGGAAATGGAAATCTTCATTAGGAAACAGAAGTATTTAGAAGGAAACAAAGGGAAATATTTATATCTCAGATTTGCAATGGTTTCATAGAAAGGACACAAAGAGTATAAGTAACAGAGAAACTGGGATTTATGACAACTGAAAACTTTATGCCATTAGGAAAGTGAAAAGACAACCCACAGAATGGGATAAAATATTTGCAAATCCTGCACATGATGAGGGACTTGTATCAAAGATATTTAAAAAGCTTTAAAGCTCAATAATATCAATAAAAAGACAAAGTAAGTGCAAAGGATGCTACAAACTAATGCCAAAGAGACTTCCTCTGCAAAGGACCAGAGTAGATATTTTAGGTTTGCGAGCTAAACAGTGTCTATTACAACCACTTAACTTTGTCATTAGAGCATAAAAGCAGCCACAGAAAAACGATAACAGAAAAACAGGATTGTGTTTCTATAAAATTGTATTTATAAAAATGGTTGGTTGTCCTGTGGGCCAGTTTGCCACTCCCTGCACTAGAGCAACTCCTAAAAAAATACCATGAAGACGAAGACCTAAGAAGTCAAATCTAGAAATAAAATGAAATCATACCCCAGTTGTGACGTGTTCTAACAAATACTGATTAATGGATGAGCAAAGAAAGAAATGAGGTAAGGCACAGCCCACATGTTGTGTATTGTTGCCCATGAACTCAGACGCTAGATTCCATACAAATCTCCCATCAACCTGTCTTTTGGGCCACTTGATTGGGAGTTTCAGCCAGCCAGGGCAGCTCTGTACACTGTGTCAGCATTCCAGATTGAATGCAACTGGGCTGAAATTCAAGGTGAGGACAAAGAGGTTATACAGCAAAGGGAAGGTTTTTTTCTATAACTGGAAGATAAAAGTAAGAGTTCTTGGAAACATAATCACTCCCACAAAAGACAAATTTGGAGATGCCAGACACAAGAGAATCATTATAAGCTACAAGCCAGAAAGGACAACAGTAAGCGAGCTGAAAGTAAAGGGAAATTGATTTAGGCGATTCAATCAAACGATTTCTGATGTAACACACAAAGGGACCTAGGAGGTTGGAAAATCAAACCAAATGATAAATATGGGAAGATAACATTCAGACTAATGGATTAAGTCAGAGATGGGAGTCAACCCTATTGACTCCTGTAGCCAACTGACCCATAATCTTAGCCAAAACTAAATCACAAATATCACTGGAATTACTTATTTTTTCCCATTTATAGTGATCTATTCTAGGCACATGGGAACTGATAAATCCATTTGACCAAGCCTTCTATCTTGCTCAGGATTTTGTGTAAACTACTTGCTCGTGCCTTGACTCAGCTGACTGAGAGTTGTGTGTCTTCCTGACCATCTGTAGGCTAGAGCAGCAACAGAGACTTTGGAGATGTTCAGACCTGTTGCAGCCTTGGTGACAGTGGCCAACAGTCATTTTTGTGAGGAAAACTAAATTGATCGGTGCACTATGAATGAATCCCGAAGTCAATGGACTAAGGATCTGTTAGATACCTGGCACTTTGGGGAACCAGATGTGAATCCAATGTGCATTCCACCTTTAGGAATTCTTAGACAAGTAGAAGACAGTGTGCTCCATTCCATTCCACTCCCATTCACTAAGTAGAGATAGCAGCATTTTAGCAGGCTCTTGAAGGATGGGGCTTGGGGAGGCCATTCCAGCACAAGAGGAACTGCGAGATATCCCCTCAATCTCTGATGCCTAGATTACAGGTAGGTTCCACTCTGACACACTTACTGTCGGGAACAAGTAAGCTTAGATCATATGATAACTATTGATAGGTCATTGATTTGTTGATTAAAGTTGGCCAATCTCCGAGCTGTCTTTGATTCATGCCATGGTGCTTGCTACGGTACAGCATGGCAGTGCTCCCATGATTCTATTTCTTCCCACGAGAGTATGACTCTAAGCAATGGCTCACCCAATGGTAAACTGGATGTAGTTATTTTTTATTGCGTGACCCGATCCATTGTGCAGCAAATGATTTGTAGTTGATTCAACCTGACACGCTCTTCCACCTCTGTCTTCATTTCTCAGTGAAGCTGAGGTGTATAAGTACTAGTTCAGAAACCTCAGTTCTAGCCCCATCTCTCCTACTTTCCAGTTAGGAGTTACCAAACATTTTCCTGCTCTGGGTTTCCTTACCTCTATCAGGAGGAAACAGGTACTCAGTAATTCCTTTCTAGCTGCACCATCTATGATTTCACATAATCAACAAGAATGTCCTCTATCAGACCCATGGAGAGAATCTCTATAATTATTTCCCAAGTGACCAGGCAATGTTTAATGACTCTAAAAGGCTGTGATGACAATATTGGATATATAGTAGGAACTTCAGGATGCCCCCTGCGAGTACTCTTTGATTGGCTAAGTGATTGTTTCTTAGCCTCCTGTGGTCTACAGCAGTGCTTCTCAAACTTTAATGTGCATGTGAGTGATGGGAGGATTTTGTTAAAATCCAAGTTTTGATTCAGTAGGTCTAGGGCAGAGCTGGACATTCTGTATTTCTGACAAGTTCCTGGGTAATGTTGATGTAGACCGCTGTGAGTAGCAAGGTTCTAGAAAGTTCTGATGAATAGACATGAGATAGTATCTATCAGAAGGCTTCATACTATATGAGAGAATATAAAATTTCAACTAATTGGTGTTCTTGTCATGTGCCTACTCCAAGGCCTTGCTCCAAGCAGGTGTCCAGTAAGCACTTGCTCACTGATTGATGGATTTCAATCTTTTGCTAAAGTGTAGATGACAAGCATCTCTAACCTTTCTCACCACCTTGAGCAATACAGCCCAATGGCTTCTCCTATCTGTAGTATCAAATTCCCTTATGCTGGCACTTCCTATTAAGACTTGTTGGATCTCTTGGGCCAAATTTAATGGAATATTTACAACAAGATATTTTAAAATTCTTCTTTGACTCTCAATTCCAATAGGTGGAACTTGTCAAAGTGCTTTCATAAAGTAAAGGAAAAGTGTGGTGAAGTGGTGGGCATGGGATGCATGCTTTGCCTGGAGTTAATAAAGGATACTTTCTGTATCACTTCACTGCTTGCATCTGTCCAAGAATCCCTAATGTGCTATTCTTGGTTGAAAAGGGAATGCAAAAAGTTTTTAACTGAATTATTTTCAGACACTTCTAAGTGGGCATTGTCATACAAAAAGAGGATGGACAAATGAAAATGGGGTTGGATCTTGGGTGGGATTTTTGGAAAGGCTTATTCCTTTTCTTCAAGTTGAGAGAGCAGAATTAGACCCGAGACACATTCCAACCCGTTTTGTCTCCTGGGACTATCAAATTTATATTGATTGCTCTCTGATGACTGATTTGCATGGCTAAAATGGAAACATGTTCATCAATTTAAGCCCCAGCTTGTTATAATGTGTTTCTTCCTGAATACAGTGTGCTTTACTTGGAAGCCACACTAGTTGTGTCATAAATATTTCTGCTGCCAATGTTTGGGTCTTGTTTCTTTGACCCGGCTCTAAATCAGTCAATAAGTAATAACAATGGCTTGGTCTTTAGAGTTTGAGGAGTTTTGACAGTCCACATGATTAAAATTCATAAGACAGACACTTATCAAAATAACACTTCACCTACAAAGGAAAGGCATTGATCAGTCCCCAACCTGTATATATCCATTTACAATGGAGGCTTGCTTTCTGATTCTAATGGACATTGCTGGACTCATGGTTGAGTGATGATGCAATTAAATCTTTTCTCATTAGGTCAGTGGGGAATCCATTTGCAAGGGCACAGTCAATTTTGGGTCCCAGATCATTAGAACTGAGAGGATTAATAAAAATCTTCCAGTCCAAAGCTGTCATCTCAGATAACGAAACTAACACCTAAATAACTAAACTGATTTGCCCAAGGTCACACAACTTGATAAAGCACCCAGACCTCCTGGTTTGTAGGCCAGCACAGCTCAAGAAATCACCTTGTATCAAGCAATGCCCTGGGAAGACAGACCTTGGCAACTTTACCCCTTAAAGTGGTGCTATACAAATGGTGTTCGCATCTCTCCCTCACCCCAAATTCATGCATTGAAGCCTGAATCCCCAATGTGATAGTATTGGAGTTGGGGCCTTCAGGAAGTGAGTAGATAACGAGGGTGGAGCTGCAGTGAATGGGATTAATGGTCTTAGAAGGGGATGAAGAAAGCAGAGCTTCCTTCTCTACCATGAGAGGGCAACAGGAAAGCAGCCACCTGCAAACCAGGACACGGGCTTCCGCCAGATGCTGAATCTGCCAGTGCTGATGCTGGCCCTCCTGGCTTTCAGAGCCCCGAGAAATCCTCACCCTGCCCCAGTGTTGGGTATTCTTGTTATAGCATCTCATTGACTACAACAAGTAACCGAGTTAGAATCTTTCTGGTTGTTGAGGTTCTTTCCTACTACTTGTTACAAACTGAATTATTTATCTTTGTCTTAGATATACTTCATTTTTCTATGTAAGATATCTTTAACAATGTTCAAATTTGGCTTTGAATATGAATTTGGTCCACAAAACAAATTATGGCAAGATCAGAGAACTCTTCTGGGAATGCAAGAAAAACACAGAATCCATATATTATAAAACCATCAGTGAGACTTGAATGCCTTAGAAATCTGGACATATTTAATATATTTTACTGATAAGTGTGACCCATTTTTGCCACAAACTGCCTGTCTAGGTGAGACACAGTGAATGGATGGACAGGACACAGGAGCCCCCCATTTTCTTCTTACTTCCCAGCCTTCACTGCTTATTCCTTAGGGGACTGGTCTCATGGTGTCATCATCCTTCAGTTGATATCTCCGCATCAAATTATATCACCTCTACATCTTTCTCCTACATTATTTTCATTAGCTCCTTTAAATTAATCTGATTCAACTGAAGTTATTAACTGAGATATAGCAGGTCTCAAGAGTTCATCTTCCACTGGGTATCATAAGGTCTTTGAGAAGAGCCCCTTTCAACAGAGGCCAATTTGTTGCTATCATATTGATGTTCACTCATCAGCTGATAACTTTCTATTAGCCCATCAAGTTCAGCTTTTAACAGTCAAACCATATCTGTGACCGCAATTTAATTTTCACTCTGCACTTGTGGTTCCTTGATACTTTGGAATTCTTTAAACCTGCTTGATTAGCCACCTGAGGCAAATGGCTTTGTCATTTTCAGTTTTATGGAACATCTGTGCACTTTGATCACAGATGAGCCAGAGTAGAAAATGGCTCTGGGATTCTCCTCAAACCATTTAGGAAGCACAGACATCAAGAGAACGCAGGGCGAGTGGGAGAAGTAGTTAGGTGTACAAAAAAGGTCAGATCCACAGCCAGTCCCAGACTGTGATTAAATTGGGACTCTTTGAGAGAATCGAGTGGCCTGGTGTTTTCCAGGTTGACCTTTGATGCTGTCTCCAATAGTTTCTATTATGAAATAGAAACAACTCAATCTATGCAAGTTCTTCCTCTGTTCTTAAGAGAGTCTTGATGGATGTACAAACACACTAACCTTACAACTTCTTTTTCCTTTTAAGCATAGACTAAAGATCACTGTGGTACATACAAAATACCAAACACCCACCTCTCTCTATCAAAATGAGATTCTCCTGTTTCTATTAGAGGAACAGTAAGGAACCCTGAGCCTATGAATGGCACCCAAATTGAACTCCATCCCCCAGTGACTTTATAGATTCCATTCCCATCTCCATGCTAAAGAGGTCTCAGGTCTGGAAACTACAACTCCCAGAATGCCACAGACCTGACTTCCTGAATGGGGGGGGGGCTACAGGGAGCTAGGGGTGGAATTAAGTGGCCATGCTTGATATATAGCTGAACACATGCATGAGCTCTCTCTCTCTTGCTTTTTGACTTGCATCCTGGTATTTGGAGGATATACATGGAGGAGAGACATGTAGAGACACTTGGAAGAGGTAGTTGGAAAAGATATGTCGGTGAGAGACACTTGAGGAGGCTGCTCCGGGTTCTTGGCAGACAATGACAGCTGTTATCTTGGTAAGGTAAATTTTGAATTGTGGGTCTCTCCTTCTGCCCTAACTCTTAGGAAACGATTTATCCCTTTCTTGTAGTTACCTACCAGAAGGTACCTTAGAATTGTGGGAAGCTTTTTGGTTCAGTGGCCTCACTTTGAGCTAAGTCAGTTTTGGCTGGGTTGGGTATTTGCCCATGAGAGGATGGGTAATTTGGGACATTTTACTTGGAAACTATTAGACATCCTCTCTTCTCTTTCTCTCTGCAGAGCAATTCTATTAAAAATCTCTCATGCTAAGAGTTTGCTTCCTTTGCCTTTCTGTGTCTGGGTGGCTGAATCCCTTTCAGAGTGTTCACCCTGAACAGTTTGGGGTCCCTGAGGACCCACTGCTTGCATGCTAATACTTCTTTACCAATTACAATGACAGCTTCATCCTCATTCCAGTCTTCCCTTCCAACAGAGCTTCCTAATCATAGAATTGCCCCCCCCAACTCCTCACAGTGTCCAATTCATAGCAATCCCTCTTCCCTAGATCCTCCCTCAAATGATCAAAAACATAGCCCAAATGCTGTAATAGGGTTTTATTAATACCCTCTTACTGAGACCCCACAGCTCCTCATCTTGTTATCCCACAGTGCAACTTGCAGAAAGCCCAGCTTGTTTAACCAGAGCTATGTTCCCAGCGGTCTTTGCCTGAAGGGCATTGAAAAGTGCCACCCCCCAAAAAAAAAAATCACATTTAAACAGCAATTTGCATTTTAAAAAGCTTTCATACTAATTATCTTATTCTTCATCACAACAAGGAAGACAGGCAGGTATTATTTTGCCCATTTTTCAGATAGGAAATTGAGGGTGAATATGGTTAAATAGGTTATGTAAAATGCAAATATCTGTTAAGTACTGGAATCAGGGTTTGAGCCAAGTCTTGTTTCATAATGCCTCCTCCCCCTTCTGTCATAGAAGACTAGTCTCTTTGCTCTTGGTTATTTAGTGCTTTGCCAAATGGAGACTGCAAGGGAGAAAGGGATGAGGTTGGTGGTAGGTACTGTGTTGTAGGATAAACCTGGAATATCTTTCAGAAGCATCAATTTTAATGAAAGATTTTTGAAGAAACAAGCTTAATATTTTTTTAAAAATGAGTTTTAAACATTTTGGAGTTAAAACAAAACTCACGACAATTTGAAAGATTAAAAAGAAAGCAAAGAAAGCCATTTGTTAAAGGTCACATAAGGGTAATTCTTCCAGAACACCCTTCTCAACCCCATTCTCCAGGGGCCTGCATCTAGGGAATATGCAGGTAGAGCTGAGAATTCATCTAATGACCATCCCTGGTTCACCTGGATCAAGGAGTGTGACGCAAACTCCTTGGACTCTGTTGGAGTGCTGAGGGCAAGCTTGTTCTCAGGACCATGAGAGTTAGTGGGAGAGGCTACCAACACTTCTGTTGTTCTAGGGGAAGGGAGCCACGGACTAATTTTAGATGACAGTTTTCTCAAGGGTTACATGGTAGAGGTTGCTGGAGCTCTGCTATCTCCAAAGCAGCTGTCCCTGTGGCTCTCAAGTCAAAATCTGCCTGCCCCCCCCCCACCCCCGGACCAGATATTACTACTTGGAGATATGGGGGAGAAGGACCTAACAGAACTGAACTTGGCCTAGACCGTGCCAAAGCCCAACATTAACCCCGAGGCATCTGTCAGTCACAAAAAGTACACAGACATTCAGAGAATTTGAAGCGTGACCACATTCCCAGGCAAACTCCATTTAACAGACTTACTTATACATGCAAGTATTAGAAAACCATCATTTCCACTCACATCTGGAATTCATCTAGACCCCAGGTGCTCAAGTACTGAAACACCAGGCAGCTACTTTAAATAGAACAAGTGAAAGTTGCCAAGGACTACCTAAGCTGACAAACTATTTGTACTACAATGTTATTTAAAAGTGTACATAAAAATGGGTATAAACTGGGCATACTTATAGCTCTTGCATGACCAAACCAACTAATTCAATAATTATTTACAAACAAATGTACAAACCCTTGCAATTCGAATGGCTAGATCAAGTCAGTGTAATGGAAGGTGTTATTTGCTGAAACAATTTCACTGCTCACAGGACAAATAGGGCACAGACTGCTTCAGCTCAGCTTCTGCTATGGATTGAACGGTAACCTCAAAGAAGCCGTTTAAGTCCTAACCCCTGAGACCTGTGAATGTGACCTTATATGGGGTCCCCACAGATGTGACCAAGTTAAGATGAGGTGGTCTGAATTTAACTGGACTATTGGTGTCCTTATAAAAAGAAAAAGGGAAAGACACAGAGAGGGCCATGGGGTGGGAGAGGCTGAGACAAGTGACATAGCTGTGTGCCAAGCCAAGGAGCACCAAGAATCCCTGGCCACTGCCAAACAGTGGAAAGAGGTAAGGCCCCTGTGGTTGTTTGACTGTCAAGGGTATGAAGCCTCACCAGATCTACTCGCTTTCTTCCACGTGTCATAACAAAGTACTACTCTTCCGTGCTACAGAGACTGAAAACAAAAAGCCCAAAGACAGCAGCAAGAATGTCTTTCTTTTAGATTTTCATTAAAATGAAAAACATATTTAACATGTTTATCATAGAGACCTCACATATCCTTTACACCGTGGACTCTGAGGTCTAGATTTCATCTACTTCTAACTCCCTTGTCTCCTATGGTCTCTGATTCCTATTTGGCTCAGGATCCTGGCTGGTAACTCTTGGATCAAGAGCCTCTGGCTTTCTACTCCCATCATAGTTGACCTCAGTTTGGCCTTGTAGTAAAGGTTTGGGCAGCCTCGGTATCATCTACCTACCCACTGGGAGGGTATGCCCCACTCCAGGCATACTCTTTGGGTTTGCCCATGTCAGCTTCATAGTCATGTCCCCCAGGGGCCCTTATGAAGAGCACTGTCCTCCCAGAGCACCGCACAAAGGAGCTCAAGCACACAGTGTGATATTAAAACCATTTAGCACCAGGCACTTGGGTGTCCTCTGTGGGAAGCACAGAGTGGGCATTTGCCCATTGGGATTCACTGGACTGCCGGGGATGCCACCTCCCCCAGCAGGGTAGAGTCTGTTTGGCTGGAGGACGTGGGAGAATGAGGCAGGCACTCAGTAGCCATGGGGGCCCAACTGGTAGAAATATGGGTGCCTGGTGCTAGGATAGCATCGTGTTGGTGCTCCTCTGGCTTCCTGGTTTGAGGCAGCTGGGGCAGTAATGGGGCACACGCAGGCCTGGAGGTGTGGCTGTTTTCCAAGCAATCTGGCAACAGCGATGTTTTACTAACCAGCGCAGACGTAGTGGTGGGTACCACTTGAACATCAGCTGGTTTAATGGTCACAGAAAAGCCAATTACATGCTTCCACAAGTGCTTTGGAAGGGACTGGGTGTTTCTCAGGACCTTGATTTGGGTATTATGAGCATTCTGAGATTAAGAAGTAACAGTCTTTTGAAATACTGGCAGGAACCGGCAAAGTCATCGTTCCTCTGTGGCCCAGCAAGGCTCCTTGATGCATCCATCTGGCCCATTGTGTGAAGAGTAAGAAGTTATGGTCAGAGAAAAGAAAACAACTTTCAGTTATGTTGTTCTGTAGAGGCACAAATCATTTCCAAACAAGCTAAATTAACACTAATTGAGAAGCAGATGTCCAACTCCTTGTCTGGAACTCGCTGGTTTCAGCATTCAAATCTTTCCAGGAAGCAGGCTCATAGGTACGCAAATGTGTACCTAAGACCTAATGACAAACCTACATCATGCCTGCCCATCACTCTTTTCTCGCTGCCAGGCGTCTTTCCCCTCCATTATAGTCTCTGCGATAATGCCACTTGACCAGTTAAAAGAGCATCTGCTGGGAGAATGCACTGATTGAAAAACCTCGTACTACTAGGAGCTTTGGGGTGTTAATTATACAAATTGCCCATCAACTCCATTGTTACTTGCATTCCTCTGATAAATTAAAAAAAAAAACAAACCACAAAACCAGCAACTTGAGACTTTCAAGCACGAATGCAGTTGAGCCAAAGTTTCCCTATAAATATGAATGGGGATCGTAGCTCTTTCCTCCCAGCCAAGGCCGATGCTCTGCACAGAGGGCTCCGAGGTGTGCGGAGCAGTAGCAAGGGCACTATTTGGGGGTCAGGAGGCTGGTTCTATACCAGTTTTGCTACAATGACCTGGCTGTGATCTGGACTATTCTCTCTTAGCCCTTTTGACCTTTAGTTTCTTCCTTGGTAAAATATTACTCATTTTTTTCATGCCTGGTAGCTATAAGGGTGACTAAAATAATGGAAGCATATCTAAACCCCCAAGCATGTGAAAGTGGTGTATGTACATGCACATACACCCCGAAAAATCCCTCTGCACTCAGTGAAGTGGATCTGGACTGGACATCAGAACACTTGGGCTTTAGTCCTGACTTCTATGCTATGTAAACATGGCCAAGTTGTTTAAAATTCTGGGCTTCAATTTCCTCATCTGAAAAAGACAGTATCGGACAAGTGATTTCCAATGTCCTTTCCAGGTCAAAGATCTCTGATTCCAGGTGAGAACAAGAAAGGGACAAAGCCACTCTCTACCACTGGCTAAGGGGAGGCACCACAGGGAGGCTGACGTGACAGGGACGCGGGGGCGGGGAGCACGACCTGAGAGGCGGCCCAAGGAATGACAGCAGGTGGCGAACGAGCACAGGCCTGAGGGACACCCAGAGTGTCGAGGGGTCCTTTCCCTCCCCTCCGACCACTTTATCTTCCTTTTCTCCTCTTGCTCTTCCCTTCTTGTTCCTGTCTGTCGCCCCTTTAGACTCCAGGCCTGCCAGGAGGTTAACTGGGGATTTCAGAAATACATGGGGAGGGGTATTGCTGAGTCTCCAAACTGAACCACTGGCTCACTCAGCCTTTCACAGGTCATGGGTGTGGACTGAGAATAACTGAAAATCAAGGCCCTTTCAGTAGTGATGAATTAATTGATGGTAATTCAGGAAGGAAGTGGAGGAAGCTGTTTAGTCCAATCCACGCAGGAAGTCCTTATACCCGGGCACTCTGAGAGGCTCAAGATCACTGACATCAGGCTAATAACAACTCCTCGTTCAGCGAGAATGTTCCTTCTGAGAGCATTCTGCACCTGCCCAGCTCTAACTGCATCCCCTTCCTCATCGCTCCTCTGTGGCTGCCCTCAGTTGTCCCATTTTGCAGATGGAAAGGGAAAGTCACATCATGGATTGCCACTGGTTCTCCTACTTTCTCCAGTTTACGCCAAATCAACTACAGCAAAGAACAATGTGATTGTACTAAACCATTTATTTACCCAAACAGTTCCTGAAGAAGGCGGCAGGGGCCAAGAGTGTGGCATGGAACAGGCACGGAGCTCCCTGTGCTGCCTTCTCACGTCTCGTCCCTCCTGTCCCTTCTCTTGTTGGTCTTGAGACAGTTGGGGGTTGGGACCGGGAACATGAGGACACAGGGATGTGAAATGACACTGGCTGGAGCAAGCCGCGGGGCAGGCAGGTAGCTGAGTCTCCACATAACTGTCCTGTTGCTGTAAGTGACTTTCTCAGAAAGGCGAGTTCGGCTGAGCATCCTGAAATGTGGAGAGGTGGCTCATCCCAGGGCCCCAATTTGGAGGTTCTTTGTAAATGAACAGATGAAGATTGAACAGATGAAGTGTGGGTGCCCAGGGGCAACGGAGGGCCAGCAGGATTAGCCAGGGCTGTAGTAGGACTTTTGAGGTCCCGGCACTTTGACTTCTTGGGACCCTTCCTCCACAAAAAAAGATAAAAATTCAGTTTGAAAACTGTATGAGTATACAGATGCATAGATTAGTATTATCTATTAAAACGCTTTATTTGACCTAAAAGTGCACATTCCCCCTTTTGCTTCTAAAAGAAGTTAGAGTGTGTTCGTGGGGCGCTAGAAGGGAGTGTGCCTGCCTAGCTCAGGGACGCTTCCACCCTGGGCACATTCCCGGCTTCCGAGGGCTGCGGCTGGTACTGTCCCATCAGTCAGCCCGAGCCCATCGAGGCCACACGACCAGACTCAAAGTGCTGGTTTGAGGTTTAGGTGTTCAGATGGGTGACTGCCTTTGCAGAGGGAGAATCCGAAGCGCCAAGAGGAGGAGGTCACATTAGCAAAGACAGAGGAGCCTGGACTTGAACTTAGACCCACCTGGCTCCAAAGTCTAAAATTTGACTCTTATTTCCCTCTGTGTGGTCCAGCCTGCCGCTGCCCACCTTGCCCCAGGCCTGCCTGGGCCCTGCATCAGAAACCTTTACATATAGACACACACGCAGCACACACCGCACTATTAAGATGTCACATACACTTATCTCTTTGTCTCTGTCTCCCTTATATATGTACATATATAGCAAATATTACTTAATGTATATTTATATATATTTAGTAATATGGAAATTAGTAATTAGGGAACAGAGGATTGGTGATGGTAGATTATAAGGAGAAAAGTAAAATTAATTCCACATAGCACCATGGAAAAGGCCCCACAGAGACGGGCAGAGGGAAAAAGAAATCATCTCTAGAGGATTAATGTTCTAGTAAACTGTAAGCTGCTTGTATTTTCACCCCATTACCATAACTTTCAAATAACTGTCTTAAACAATAAAAAGGCAATTACTTAGGGCCAGCTGCATCACAGGCCTGGCGACACCAGCCCCGATGTTCGGGGCTTCCGTGCGCGGTTTCCCAATGGCAGTGGGCGGCTGGGAGGAGACGCCGGATTAGCAGTGAGTGGGGCCACGGCGCCTGTTCTTGGGGCATTCCGGCTCAGATCTCAGAGCTCTGAGCCTCGGAGGACCGAGAGGCCTAGAGTTGGAATAAAGTCTGGGGTTTGTGTCTAGCTATGACCACTGACTAGTGAATCACAGGCGGCAACCTCCGTAATCCCCTTGCTAATGAAAAGTTGCTGACAGCCCCAGAGGTTTTTATGAGGCGTAAATGAAAGAAGGGATGTAAATGGGGTGTTCGAACTACAGTGCCTAAAGAGCTCCCTGTTCTCACACTTCACTGTGTCTGCTTCCTCTTGGAGCACTGTGTCAGGGAAGCCACAGCTTCCTGGGAACTGGCTCTTGCTCTGCTCCCACTGCCCCGTCACCACAGATCCCCAAGCTGGGCAGCCACACAATGGCGGCAGATTACACTAACTTGTTTTATTTTATTTGACATACTTGGAATTAAGGCTTTTTGAAAGTGCTATGCAAATGTATGTAAATGACTACATTTCATGCAAAATAATGTGCAAATAGTGTCCCTGTGTTGGCTAAGAAAAATCTGGTGGCCGAAGGCTGTTTATATCCTCACAAGAATCAGGATGAGTATTTCAGACTTCAGTTATCCTTCCAGATGTTTAGAAAAATCTACATGGTAGGGAACCAAGAGGTTAGCACGTGGCTTCTCAGCTGTGTGGTTACCAACCCTCAGTCTTCATCAGGACACCCGATATCAATTAGGCAAAGTCTTTTAATCATTACCGGTGGGGCCAGGCACTTAATGACTGAAAGAGCGGTTAGTCTGGAGCTCTCCCTTTGCTCTCTCCCTGGCAATGTGGATACCTGAGGTGGTTGTTAAAACACAGCGGGGGCTGTGAGTTTGATGGGTGGCGTCCAATCTCCCAGTGTGAGCACTTGATGGAGATACTCAGACTCTCCACAATTTTGTCCCAGTAACCTTCCCACCAGCAGCACCCCATTGCCCCGCTTTGTGCGACCGCTGCTTTTCCCAGGCTTCGGTGTGTGACATTTAGTGTTCTTCCAGACAAGTTCACCCACCCCCCAGAAGTGCTGTGCCTCTGGTGTTGCTTATTTCCTAAAAGCCTTTTTTTTTTGGCTTAACCAATAGAAATTTATTTTCCTCGAATTCTGAATGCAGGAGTCAGAAATCAAGGTGCCAACAGGGGTGGCTTTCTTGGGAAGATTTAATCGTGGGATGTGCTTCAGCCCTCTTCCTTGGCTTGCAGGTGGGCGTCTTCGGCCTCTCCACCTGGTTTTGTACATGTGCACGGGGGCCCCCTGGTGTCCCTTTTATTAGGGCAGTAACACTGAGGTAGAGCCCACACGAAAGACCTCATTTTAACTCAGTCCCCTCTTTAAAAACCTATCTCCACATGTGGAGATAAAACCGGAGGCATTATGGGTTAGTTTAACATATGGACTCCGGAGGGGCAGAAATACCAAATACCAAAGAGCATTCTAATGCCGCTCCTGGCCTGAGTCTGCCATGAGCAGATGACCAGCGGTGTTTTGTGAACTCCTCTCCAGCCACAGAAAGCTGGCGTAAGTGGGCCTTTAGTGATCAATTACACAACATGACACCCTAGCTCTACAAATGCATAAACGCAGACCAAGGGAAGGAAGGGGACTCAATCGGCTGGCAGAGCTGGAACAAGGACCCAAGTGTCCTGCCCAACTCCATGACCCTGTCCAGCATGCAGATCGCTGCCGTGGCTCACAGCCGAAGCGCAAGAAAAAACCAAGTCGACCCACTTCCTACTCAGACTGTGCAATTACTCTGAGCAGCACAGCAAACAGTGATTCCAGGAGGGAAGAAGAATCCCATGTGTTCACTGACCGCTCCACTGGGTGCAGCTACTGAGGGGACACTGAGGTTAGGGCCGACCCCTCTGGGGATTACAGTCTAGGTTGTCTCAGGATGTGCAAACAGCGTTTGAATTGACAATGATAAGTGGCTTGTTTGCACTATTTAACTCTGGGTCAGGCATGACGCCACCCTCTTGCATTCCCCAGAGTCTGGATGAGAGGTTTTCAATTCTGGCCGCATGCGAACATCACCCGGGGAGCTCTGAAGCCTGTCAGATCAAGCTCCACCCTAAGCAATGCGATGGAGTGGAAGGACAGGCAGTCATCGATACGTTTAGTATGAGGAGGCTACACTGCAGAGCAATGGGTGGGGCAGCACCCCCAATGTGTCCAGAGACACTCTCTGTCCTCTGACTGTCACCAAGACACCCTTCCCCCCCACCAGATAATTTGGTTCATTCCCGATGGCGACAGCACAGCTTCAACACTGCTGTGTCACAGGGCCACCTCCTACCTCCCACCCGGGGCTGAAGGGGTAAGCAGGACACCCGACTCTCCCCCACCCAACTGCAGGGGCAGGCCCTGTCACTCATCCAGCAGTCATGCCTGCTCTCCATTCGCAGGGCCCCAATGATTTCTTGCAGAAACCTCTGGTCCGCTGGCACCAGGGCAAGGAACATAGATTAGGCCACCACGATATCTGGGCAGGCTGGGGACAGAGTGCACACAGAAGAGGTCGGCTGACATGTGTGCTTTGTCAGACTGGGAAATCATTTTGAGCAGCACAGCAAACAGTGATTTCAGGAGGGGGAAAAAAATCTCATGTGTTTATTATAATGCAGTCCAAGATGATTGCCCCAAAAGAACAAAATATAATAAAATTGGTACTGGTTTGCTGAGCACACATAAAAGAAAAGAAAATGGAGTCAGACGCTGCCTTTCTCTCCACAGTCTGCTTCTATTAGGAAGTGACACAATTCTATGGCATCTTGGGAAAAAGAGGGTTGCTGGGAGAGAATGAAGGGATCTCACCTTGAACAGAGATGGCCAATTTCCTTCTCAGGTTCAAAGGTACAGGTCCCCCAGGTAAGCTCCTGGCTTAGGGACCGGCCCGTACATCTGCTGTTGGTGAGGACCTTACACCACAGCTTTCTCCAGCCCCTTTGCTGCGTAAGTCTGTGCGGACTGTTCAGCACAGGCGTCTGCCTAGTGGAGGGGTGGGGAGAAAGTGACGCAGCTTTTGATGCAATGTCACAACTGGTGAAGTCAATGGGTAAACAAAAGATAATGAAGTGCTGAGAATCTATTTCTTTAAAATGACAAAGGAGCATAACAGTTTTGGTTTTTTGCAGTATTGTTTTCTTTAGAAATTTAAGGCCAATGCAGCAATTTATGGTTTAATATTCTTTCCCATGGCGCTTGCTAAAAATTTCAAAGTCATCCCATACTTTCTTTCCTTTTATATTTCACTGCTAGCACACACAGTAAGAATCAAATCTCTAACAAAGAGAGAAGGCTCAGAGCCTACTTGTTTGCTGAAACTGCTGGAAACCTTTTTGATTTTCCAGGAAGCCACAGAGGAGGCAGGGGCTTCTTAGAGTCCACAGAGTTAATATACAAAGTAATTTAGGAGGGAGGCTGGTTAGCTTTGCCGGTAATGTGAGCTCATTTGCAATTCTCTTCTTACTAGACTTGGAAATGAGTGCTGAAATTCAGAAGAGGGCATGTGTACCTCGTGGCTGTGTTAAGCCAGGAGGGTGTGTGCGCTCCGTGGACACTCTGGGGACGGGATGGCTGGCCATGCATCACTTTTTACAGTTGTATTTGCACAGGTGGGAAATAACAGTGTCATCTTGGAACAGCAGACACAATGATATACGTGTTTGGGGGCATCTATAGAGCACAGTGAATCATGCAACACGCAAGTCAGCCCCACTATAAGTCAATCCACGCTACCCACCAAAAGCGCCTTAGGTAAGTGGAGAGGCTGCCTTCAGATTACTTTGGAAGATGAAAAATATCCCCACACAGACTCAGGCCAATAAAGCAGCCATGCAGGAAAATAAAAACAAATCCTAAAATCAGAGTCTCAAGGTTAGAAAAAGCTAGAGCTGTCGAGATCAGCCACCCATCTAAATGTCCATGCTTGAATTCTCTTAAGGACACTTTGTATATTCTCCCCCAGTTCTTGGTTTGCATCAATTGGGGAGCTCACTGCCTCTCCAAAGGCAGATAACCCAACCCAAATTCTCAATGGCCAGTGAGGTGAAAATCAAAACCAAACTCTTTTTGATATTAAAATCCTAACATGTACTGCTCAATGTGTCCTGTATATTATTGCACAAGGGGCAAAAACTATTCTTCTTTGCATGACAACCTTCCCACAGTTGCAGAAAGCTATCATACCATGCCATGCTGCATATTTTATTTATTTGTTCATTCATTATTGGACATGCATGAACACTACTGTGTGCCAGAAACCAGGGTCAGGTGGACAGGACATGGACCTGCTCTGCTCTCACAACCTAATTGGGAATCAGAAACCAAATCAACTCATTTGAATATGCTGAATAAGTGAAGGTCTAAACAATGTCTTGGGGAGGGGAGATGGCTAAAGGAAAGCAGATTTATTTACTTTCCTGGGTGAGTGAGAGGAAGGCGAGAAGCAGAGAGGATCTATCCCCAGGGTGGTCCCTCTGGTCTAGGCCCTGAGGGCTGCCTATTTCCCACTGTCTCTAAGCCGCTCGGCAAATTTCTCACTGGAAGATGTAGATGTGTATGTTGGTGTCTTCCCAGCCACTGTGCTGGGTCTCCTCTGACAGTCATAACTGTTCAGTACTTTTCTGCTCTCAGCTCAGACCCAACTTGCTTCACTTGGGTAAGCAACCCAGAGGTGCTTCATCTGGAGCAGGGGAGCCCCTGGAGAGGACAGTGTCCCCAAGGTTGGTGGTAGGATCTGAGTGTCCTGATGTTAATTCCCTCCCTAATCACTTCCCTGCAGGAGCTGTCTGTGCAGATGAGGCTCGTGTGTCAGAAACCTCAATGGTTAGCACGAATTACAAAAGGAAATCTAAGGAAATCTTGAAGCCCCTTCTGCAAGCATTTTGTCTGCAATGTGACATATCTGGAAGAAAGGGGACCTGTTAAATTGTGAAAGCTCCTGACTGTGTGGAATTAGAGGAAATGCCCCTAATTATCACCCGCTGGACTCCCTAGGTACCTGTGAATTGGGAAGGCTCCACTTGAAGATGGGTTAATGGAATAACTGCCTATTAGTGTAGATCGTGTCTGGGCAGATGGCATTAGAAAAATAAGTACGGGGGTGCTAGAGTTGGAAGTGGATGACAGCGAGAAAAACCCAAAGGGCGAAGGAGGAAGATGTTATTCTCTTGCACCCCCCTTGACGACAGGGCTCTTGGGGTTCCAGGGAGAGAAGACCAGCATCACCAGTCACCTACCTTCTCCAAAGCCAGAGCAAAACTGAATGGAACCTGAGTTCAGGGACCAGGTCCCAGATCACTCAGATAGGTACCGTGTGCTTTGAGGATGCCACCTGAAGCATCCTCAAAGATGTGGTAATCTCTGTGAAGTGGCTTTGGTAGGAGGGTCATAAGAACATTCTTGGTACCAGCTGGGAAGCTCTGTGAGGAGACCACAGAAGTGCTAACCAGGGCACCAGCCTAGCCCTGCAGGGTTTGGGGACGTAACTCCAATATGGTCCTTGTCCTCATAGGTTGTGCTGTGCAGACAGGGCAAAGCAAAATAAATGTCAACATACGGGACACAGGGGTGAAGAGAGCAAGTTTTGGAAATCACTGGAGGAAAATGAGGGCAATGAAATATATATTTTGAAAGCCTATTTTAAGAGAATAAAACAAAAAGAAATTGTAAGTAGAAAAATGTTACAGTCCTCTTAAATCTATTATTTCACAGAGGTGGCAGTTCAAGGCACAATGGGATAGGAACAGTTTTCTCTATCTTCTGGGTGACACCCCACAAAAAATGAAGGGGAATCTGTTAACTTGAGGACACAAAGCTGAGAAAAATGTAGGACTTGGCCATATTTCTCAGGTGCCTTCCCTCATCTACTGCTTCTTCTGCTAAAATCCAGGGCCTTAGGCCCCATCCCATACCTAATAAATCAGAATCTCTGGGGACTTAGGACTCAGTGTTGTGACAGCTGCCTAGGTGATTTTTACGAACACAAAAGTTTAAAAAACTCTGATTTGGGTGAATAAATACACACAAAGCACGCACCTATTTATCAAATATACAAATCAAACCCTGTGGGCTTTATATGTTAATGTCAATGTCAAGGTCTCAGTATTTCTACTATGGGTATCAGGTTTCTGGAAGTAGAAAGTCCCTAATATAATTTGCTATGTTATTTTTGGGGTCTAGGAACACTATGACCATTAATTTAGAAAGAAAGATTTTTGAGTGTTCCCAGATGCCAAAATAACCTACCAAATAGGAAGGTTCTCCTTTGGGTAGTGGGGGAACCTGCCTAAGATGTTTGCTTGCTATAAAGAACAGCGGTATATGTTCAAGTCAGAGCTTATTTCTGAATGTCATGTTCCAAGCAGCCTATCTTTGGGTGCTCAAGAGTGCTATCAGGTTTTAGAAAAATAAATGCAGGAATAGAAATGACCTCACATTTGCTCTACTGCAAATGGCTTTCCTACTCTGTTCCTGCAGTCTGTCTCTCCCCAACCGCAGCCCCCCTCAGGTACCACAGACTAACCAATCTCTCTGAAGTTCAGCTCTGGTAGCAATGCTCCTTTGGCAAAAACCATCAACAGCTCCCCCACTGCCTATGCTTAAGGACAAAACTCCTTAGCCTGGCTCCTTCACGCTTTGGCCCACTTGCATGCCCAACTTCCTCTCACATTCTCCCCCCCACACATCCCAACTCCAGTCAATCTAGATTATGCATCATTCTCATCTTGTACTTTCTGTCTCCAAAACCTCAGCTCAAACCAAACTTTCATCAGAAATAACCTAGTCATCTGAAACCATTAGGAAATTCCATTCTTCTAGGTATCTCGATAAGTGCTGCTTCTCCTTGAAGTCTTTAATTGATGCTCCAATTGTAAATGCTTTGTTCAAATCTTACAGCATTCCTTCTGTGTGGTGGCCCTGGTCTTAAATACAGGCCACCTGGTGTTGTGCTTACATGTGTATTTGTCTACTAACCTTGAAATTATTGAAATAGGGGCTGTAACTCATTCAATTCTCTATGGTCCATAGAAACTACTGTAAGAAATGACTTCTAGAAGGCACCCAATGGTGCTGTCCAACTGGACTTTTGGATATGATGGAAATGTTCTATATCCGTGTCATCCAATAGGATTGCCACTGACCACAATAGTGGCTACTGCGCTTCTTTAAATTGTGGCTAGTGCCACTATAGATTATTTTACATTATTAATGGTGATCAATCAAAATTTAAATTTAAACTTTAAAGTTTAAATCTAGTTAGTGATTATCCTATTGGGTAGCACAGAGAGAGGACATATTTAATGATGTTGCAGTGTACTTCAAAAACTTCTAAACTCTCTATTCTACCTTGGCATTCACCTGACAAGGTTGTTCCCGCAGCATCCTCTGCTCTCACCACTTCACCCCTCATTCACTTCACTCTCATCATGCCTGGCTTATTTCCTTTTTTCAAACAGGCCTTGCTCAATCAGGCTCCTAGACTTTTGCTCTTGCTGTGTGCTCTCGCCTGGAGTGCTTTTTTCTTAGATCTCATTCAGTCATTTTTTGTCATTCAGGTCTCAGCTCAAACGTCACCTCTTTAGAAAGTACTTTCTTGACATGCTATCTAAAACAGACTTCTCTTGCTGTCACTCTGCCTTCTTGTATTTTCTTTACACTTCTTTCACCATCTAAAGTCATCTTGCTTATTCTGGTGCTTCTTTATGACCTGCCTCCTCCTAATAAAAAGTGAGTTTCTTGAGTAAGAAGGTGCTCAGAAAATGATGTGTTATAACATCAGAAAGCATGAGGAGGATATTTACATAGTTTCAAAGTATTCCATCTCCTGCAAGATACTAATGAGTAACCAAGGCAAAAACAGCAACTTCATTACAGAGGAGGAGACTATCAGACTCTACCCTCAGCAAGTGTTCATCTTTCCAAGTGTAACCCAAGATTAACATTACCAGCAGTAAGACATTTTGACATGCGCCCTCTTGGTATGCACTGAGGATACACACTTCTGTTGTGTCTTCCCAGTAATGCAGACTCCCAATCTACTCATGAGTAAATGTTAGACAAACCCAACTGAGTGACAATCAACAAAATACCTGAACAATTCTATTCAACAATGTCAAGGTCATGGCAGGCAGAAAGGATTGTTACAGACTGGAGAAAACTAAAAAGACATGATGACTAAACCTGATACAGGATGGACTCCTGACCAGAAAAAAGAAGTTCTGTTCGGACAGCTAATAGATATGTGTCCCCCAAAGTAGGAAAATTTGGAAAGATACTCTGTGGATAACTAATAGAAATGTATCAAGGTTAATGTATGGGTTTCATTATTTATACTATGGTTATAGAAGATGCTGGCAGAGAGGAAGTTAGGAGAAGGGTATACAGTAACTCTCTGTACTATTTCCCACTTCTACTTAAGTCTGATATTCTTTCAAGATAAAAGATTTTTCTGAAAAAAAAAATAATCTTTTTGAGAGCAGAGGCTTACTGGTCTTGCTTTAGAGCAGTAGCCAGCACATAGACTCCTACTGTAGGTATATCTACCCCTATGTATAGATGGTACTTAATGACCTGTGAGTGGGAGGAAGAGTGAGAAGGAAGAAAGAAGGGAAGAACAGAGAAAGGAACTGGTGGAGGGAAAGAGGGAGGAGAGAGTGGATGAAGTGGAGGAAGTGTACAAAGAAGGGAGTGTGGCTTTGAAAAACTCGCTGAGTTCTTTGAAAAAGATGTGAAATGGAACAGGGCTGTTAAGGCCCTTGAGGAAAGGGCTCACTGGCAGCCATTTGTCACACACCTTGGAAACACGAAGGCATGGGGACATGCCCTGGGCAGGGGCTTGCTTATTGCCCTTTGTGTCCTCAGAACCTAGTGCCCATGCCACATTCTAGGTGTTCAATACACACTTATTGAGTTCACTTTAATTAAAATAGTTAATGACTTGGATTTAATGCAATAGTTGGATTAACACATGCAACGCCCTCCCAAGAGGATTCTCCAGCTTTTGGTAGGCAGATTAATAACGCTGACTGCTGAATGGAACTGGCATAGTCTAAGGCCTGGGTCCTGAGGGCTTAGGTAAGTGAGTCTTTATAGATTGTGGGAAACTGAAGCAAAATTAATTCAGTGAAACATAGTCCCAACCTGGGATGATCTATAGAACTGAGTTATCTTCAACTGCAGGAAATATAAAACTGTATGCAGTTCTCTAAATCTAAAGACACTAGAAGGTCTCGAAATTTGGGGTGTCTTCCCAGTTGAAGGAACAAAATTTCAATGGCAAACATTATTTTAGTTCTATGTATAAATAATTGAACGCTTTGTGGTTAGCTATATACTCCCTTCACTGTTCACAATAAAACCCTTTGTGGGGCCTCCCTGGTGGTGCAATGGGTTAAGCACAGTGCTGTGGAGCTGTCAGAAGCTGTGGTGCGAGTTCGGTGCCTGGCCAGGGAGATTCCCCCATGACATAGCAGACCTCTCCTGCCTCACCCACTGCTCCCCTCAGCAGTGTATTACAGTCGATCTGCCTGTTCTGCTCCCCACTCTGTCTCTGGTGAATCCTTTCACCGCCCCACACCTCAGGACTGCACCCCAGCTTGTATGCATAAATAAATAAATCTTTAAAAAAATAAAACCTTTTGTGATTAATATTTGTTTCACAGATGAGGTAACTGGGACTGAGAGAAGTGAAATGGCCCATCCTAATTTACACAGCAGAAAAGTCATGAAGGCAGAAACTCAAGACCAGCTCTCTCTTCCAAAGCCCTCAGCGAGAACCCCACGTATCAGCTAATCTAAACACTACGCTGCTGTAGCCCTCTCTCAGTGGGCTCACAGCAGGCACTAGCTGGGAGATAGACGAGGCTTAAGAGCTAGGAGACCTGGCCAAAGTGCTCACGATGAGGCCAGCGGGGCAGTGTGGAAAGCCCAGGGGACTGTAGAGACTGGGGTCCTGTCTTGCCTTTCTCATGGTTTTAGCTGAGGGGTCTCAGTCAAGGTGCTGGCCCTGGCTAAGCCTACACTGTGCCACCTGTCAGATGACAAAGACATGGAAGACCTGTCCTGCCCTGGAGAACGGCAGGGGGTTTCAGTCTGGTGTCCCCCTGCAGACTCCTGAGGCCCCGCACGCCGAAGCTGCGTAATTGGTAAGTACTGTGCTATGCTATGTACATCAGCCTCACAGTCCTCCCTTTTCCTCTCCCTTGCTGCTTCCATTCTGATGTCTCCCTGCTCCCGCTCGGCCTTTTCCCTTTCTCGCTTTCAAGTCAGAACTGTCTGTCTGGTTCACGATCCAAACAATATAATTGACTGCAAGAAGAAACATGCGTGATGCCGCCAGGGAGAACCTTAAGTTCAGATGCAAGAAAGAAAAGGTCAAAAACCACTTCACTGGACAAGGGAAGGAAGAGACACAGGAATTCAAAGTCTCTATTTGTAAATGGAAACTGAAGTTCTGAGCTACGCTTTTGACCAGACAATTACATGAAAACAGCCTGTCCATCCTTTGGTGGCTCTTGAAAATGAAAACAGACTCAACAAGGCTCTTCTCTTAAACAGACTCTCCCCTCTGGCTTTCCACGGGGCCCGCGTCCTAGCCTAGAGCTCACCTCAGAGCTCTAGGCTAGAACTGAGCCTCCTTTGTTCACTCACAGTCCGATGTTGACTGTTATCCCTCAGTTTTGGCCCTTGACCTCCTCCAGGAGAACATAGGAAGGCCAGTTCATATCCATCAGGGTGGCCATCCTCAACACCAGTTAAAAATTTTAAAATGGTCTGTCACAGTAGTGAAATTGAAACAGTAATTAAAAACCTCCCCAAAAACAAAAGCCCAGGACCAGATGGCTTCACAAATGAATTCTACCAAACATTCAAAAACGAAATAGTCCCTATATTACACAAACTCTTTCAAAAAATCGAGAAGGAAGGAGTACTACCAAACACATTCTATGAAGCAAATATTACTCTAATACCGAAACCAGACAAAGACAACACAAAAAAAAGAAAATTACAGACCAATCTCCCTAATGAATACTGATGCAAAAATATTTAATAAAATCTTGGCCAATAGGATCCAACAATGCATTCATAAAATAATACACCACGACCAAGTGGGATTTATCCCAGGGGCACAAGGATGGTTCAACATCCGAAAATCAATCAATGTAATCCAACACATCAACAAAAAGAAAACTAAAGACCATATGATCATATCAATACATGCTGAGAAAGCATTTGACAAAGTACAACACCCATTTATGATAAAAGCCCTTGAAAACCTTGGGATAGAAGGAACATACCTCAACATAATAAAAGCCATATACGACAAACCCACGGCCAATATCATCCTCAACGGTGAGAAGCTGAAGGCCTTTCCCCTAAGATCAGGCGCAAGGCAAGGATGTCCACTCTCACCAATACTTTTCAATATAATACTGGAAGTCCTAGCCAGAGCAATTAGACAAGAGAAAGACATTCAAGGGATCCAAATAGGAAAGGAAGAAATTAAACTGTCTCTATTTGCAGACGATATGATAATATACATACAAAACCCTAAAAACTCCATAGGAAAACTACTCAAAATAATAGACCAGTTCAGTAAAGTAGCTGGATACAAAATCAACGCACAAAAGTCAGTAGCATTCCTCTATGCAAACACCCAATCTGAAGAAGA